>BQKN01065642.1:596689-629208 GCA_022839385.1 Asparagus kiusianus | reverse complement strand
GGGGATTTTGGTTTTGGTCCTAACTATAAGAAGGTTTGACCAAGTGGGAGGTTTGAGATGATCCTAACTGTAGGAATGTTTGATCACTCGATTTGAAAATGGACCTCTCGTTCATTGAAGGAATCGAGAGGGGATTTTGAATGTGGTCCTAACTGTAGAAGGTTTAACAAAGTGAGAGTGGGAGTGTGAGATGACCCTAACTTTTATAGGTTTGATCACTTGATTTGTGGACCTCTCGTTCATTGAAGGAATCAAGAGGGGATTTTGATTATGGTCCTAACTGTAGGAAGGTTTGACCAAGTAAAAAGTGAGAGTACAAATTACTGTAGGAGTGTTGATTCGTACAAATCACTCAAAGGGAGTTCCTGGTGTTAAGTGATAAGGACTTAACACGAAGGGGTTTTGACAATTCGTCAATGATTGATAGATCAAACTTCTAAGCATTATATCCGAACTCTAACCATGAAAGTGTTGAGTGCATGAACATAGCGGAAGTTTGAATGGATTAAACAAGAAAGAATTTTGGTGGTCCCACCGTCAATTAGTCTGATCGGTGGGGATTTTGTGGTGGGAGACTATGAGTCGTCGAACACCAATGAGAGTTTTGTGAAGAAAAATTGATCCAATAAAGTGATCGAATCTCATCTCAGCAAAAGAGTGTTCGTAAATCATAATAAGAGTTTAGTGTTTATTACTTTGTTCATCATGATCGGGTTATCCCTAAGAATATTACATTTAACATTCTTCCGGGAACTTCCCGTTACATGAATTATCCACCCCCAGCTTTCTTTGTAAAACTGGATGTAACGAGGAGTACGTTATCCTCAGACACATGTTCAGGTTATCCTTAAGAACATAAGATTCTCTAGGAACTTCCCGTTACATAAATCATCCAGCCCCAGCTTCCTTTGCAAAACCGGTTTTAACATTGTACTTAGTTGGATGACCGAGAAGCAGTTTATACTCGTATACTTTTTGGAGTGTAGGAAGGAGCAGTTTATACTCTTATACTTATCGGAGTCTTCATTCGACTTAATTGAGCGATATAACGGCGGCTCAACCAAGGTTTGTATGCTATTCTTGAGAGCAAAGCAATTTTTAGTGGGATGAAGGATCCTCCTGTGATACGCACAGTACTTTGGATCTGCAGTATTGTCAGCTTCCTCCTGATTGAGGATAGGTGGTAGCTTGATATTATTATTTTCAAGGAGGGACTTGAAGATGGCTAGAACATCTTCTTCCTTGAAGGAGTACTCTTTTTGGAGTTTCGGGTCCGAAACCTTTTGCTATCTTCGGGATTGCCGTTGTGATGTTTGATTAGCACCAACAGCAGCTGCAGGTGCCTTGCTCTTATCACGGGAGGTGAAGTTCGAGTTCGGAGGATTAGCCGTCGGTTGGCTCCTCTCGGCCTTCTTCCTTCGGAGGAAGCGTTCGGCTTGTTCACCGTGCACCTTCAAGTTTTTCCAAGTGTTGGACGGTGCGACTCCCATAACTTCCAATATCTTAATAGATAGGTTGTTATGACATGTCTGGAGGATGAAGTCCTCTGTGATCGGATCTCGGTAGTTCATCACCTTATTTTGGAAGCGCTTGACAAAGTCGTCGACCGTCTCGTCATCTTCTTGCTTCTCATCGAAAAGCGTCCTGATTGACACCTCGGCATCATCGTTAAAGAAATGAACGAGAAATAGGTTCTCTAGGTTGTCCTAGCTGTTGATACTTGCAGACTTGAGATGGCGGTACTAATTAAAGGCGGGCCCACGAAGGGTGCCGACGAATGACCGAACCATCAAGGCTTCATTGCCAGAGATCATGCCCAAGTGGGACTTAAAGTAGATCAAATGCTGAGTGGGCGAACCCTTCCCATCGAACAGCGTGAAGTTGATCAGGTTGAACTTCGTCAGATACGGGATTGAATCCCACTCTCTCGGGTAAGGACATGGAATGCCGGTCTTCTTTACCTCTTGATCAGACATCAGAGCGTTGATTTTTTTCTCGAGATCCTTTATCTTTTTGTCTTCGTCTGTATCATGCTTCGGACGATTTGTGGGAGGAACAACGGGGCAACCCCTAGTGTTGTCATCATTGGCAGGACCACCCTCGGTATTGTTGTCTTCAGTGGGACCACCCCCAGTGTTTTGATCAACGGGAGGGTTCTCAGCATTGAGACGTTCATCTGCATCTGAATCGCTACCTGCTTGGTCAGCATTGTTGCGACGGCTGGATTCACCGAACTGATTGGACAGAGCCCGAATTTGTTGGTCATGCTCTTCCCTCATTCGTAGCATAGCCATTTCTATTTCGATCTTGAATGCCTCTTTCTGTTTGGTTAGAGCATCCTCGAGAATTTTGGTGATCTGCTCGGTGTTGACCATGAATGCCGTGCGATTGTCCTGGGCTAGACACTGTTTGGTCAGAAGCGACTACAGAGTTGGCGTCTGATGCTTCATCATCAGAAGATAATCCCCTCTACATTCTCAGATAATCCCTTTGTCTAATAGTTCCCAATCGCAACCGGGTTAGACGATGCGATATAAGCGGGTCAGAGCTAGAAGGTCGAATTGACTTTTCCTTATCAGCCATATTTATTGTGACTTCCGGGAGTTCGTCACCTTGAACAGCCGATCGATCTTTAAGGAGACGCTTTGGTCTGGACTTGGCCATTCCGTTAGAGATCCTCTCGAATACTGAGACCCTCCATGGAGCGGCCTTGAGGTAGCTACATGCCAATAAAACTGCCCTGATAATGTTTATGCACGGACAATGAGAGTCCATTTCTTGGGTACTTCTCTTTCGAGATCTGTTCGTACCCCCAGCCTGATAGTACAACTCATCGGTCTGAAGACCGGAGTAACCTATAGCGTGTTGGCATGATTTCTCAGGTATAACGTCGTCGTCTGACGAACACGTTTCCTTCTAAGAGCTTGCTGTCTTATTGATATTCTTAAGAGTCACGCGTTTGGAGCTATGCTTTTGGGAGCGTGAGCTTTTAACGGGCCCTTGGTCTTCAATTCGTCGTCCGAGGTGATCAATTGCAGGAGTTTTCCCATTATAGAAAGGCCCTGACTTGTTGCGAGGGCGTGTGTGACCCCCAGCTTGAGTGATTGCTCGGGGTTCAGTCACCGGACCTAAGCGTTCTTTGATCGAAACTTTGCCTCGATCCTCGTGCAAAGGACCCAGGCGATTTGTCGTCCTCATCTTGAAACAGGATAAGTCTCCATGGTCATGAGGTATCACCAGGAGTGTAGAATTCATCTGGACATGAATAGGGGCTGCTGGAAACTCAGACGGAACTGTAGGAAGTGAATCAGCAGTGAAACGGACCAAACCAGTCTGAGTTTTGCTCAAACCACCATTTGGTGGTTTCACTTTGACCGAGCCACCATTTGGTGGTTTGAACTTGGCCGAGCCACCATTTGGAGGTCTGACTTTGGCCGAGCCACCATTTGGTGGTTTGAACTTGGCCGAGTCACCATTTGGTGGTTTGAACTTGGCCGATCCACCATTTGGTGGTTTGACTTTGGCCGAGCCATCATTTGGTGGTTTGACTTTGGTCGAGCCACAATTTGGTAGTTTGAACTTGGCCGAGCCACCATTTGATGGTTTGAACTTGGCCGAGCCACCATTTGGTGGTTTGACTTTGGTCGAGCCACCAATTGGTCTTCTAGTTTCTCCGACACCTTCGGGCACCGTTTGGGTTGTTTTTTTATGCCGGTTTGGACTTTGGCCTCCATACTCGACGTGATCTTGGTGGCTTCTTGACCACTTCTTTCTGCTTCAGCTTTTGTGCTTCTTGCACGAGGATCCGTGCGTGCGTAATCAAGGCATGATGCTTCTGATTGCGCTCCTTGAGGGTTGAGTGGGTCCGTTTGACTTGAATTCATTCATTCGCTGTTGGCTTGGAGGATACACCATTTATTTGCTGTTAAAGGGGTTTGCACCTTCTGGACTTCAGATCCGCTTCGTAGCGAATCCCGTCAACCGGCTCCAAAGCCTTACCGAGTCGACGCGCTAGTCGTTGGCGCTGTCTTTGGCGTGCCCTCTTTGATAGGGTTGGCGTGCCTTCTGCAACTAACTCCTTAGTGGAGGAAAAGTCCAGATCTATAGATCCGGGCACATTGGAGGCCAGAGGGGCATTACAAGGCGGGGTTACGGTGGCAACGGGGGCCTTGATCTTCCTGTGCTTGCGAGGGGCGGAGGATCTGGAGGAGGAGGACGACATATACTCCTCGAATTTCAGTTGGTCGAACTCGTACTCGACTTCTTAGTAAACCGGGATCTGGATCCGTGGTTGCGGCACGACAGCTTCGGCAGCGAAGCTGTTGGCTCCCACTGTGGTCGCCAGCTTGTTTGGGTCAAAAGTTGATATTTTCATTATACAATAAACTCAAATAAAAAGTTGATCTTTTTATAAGATCTCATTTCTACAATAAAAATAAAGATTACAACTCTTGTCAAACAGTGCAACAGACGTTTATCACCCGCTGCTTGAGTGGGATCTTTGCCTGTGCCGGGGACGTTAATATCCATGGACCGTCGCGGATCAGATCTGTTTAGCAGAAGTTGGATAATCAATGCTCTCACTTCACGAAGGAAGTAATTGCAATAGCGACGATTTTGACTAAGCAAAATCACAGCTCTTCTCGGGATTTAAGACCAAGCTTAAATCCGGAGGAATAGAGGATGAGTCTTAGATCTCTCGAACTCCACTCTTTATGCACAGGAGATCGCCAAGATCTGCTAACCCTCTCTGAAATTCATGGCTATGCACTTGAGAAACCGGCAGCACCTCGCCCTCTTGATCTCCTTCTCCAAAAATGAACACCCGAGCCTCTATTTATTGGCTTGGTTGGTGGTTTTTTCTTGGATCAAAATGAGGGATTCCCTCTATCTTCAGTTAGTAACTGTCTAACAACAATATCAGAGCAGTTGGAACCCAAAATCTCGAAAGAATTCATAAAAGAACTGAAAAAATCAACTTTTGGCCGAACAGTCACCTAGTGGCTCGGCCCGTGGCCGAGCCACTGGTCTGGCCGGGACACTTTGGCGCGACTCGATCGCCAGGGGCTTTATCTATTTTTCGGGTTTTGACTTGTTCCGTCGTTACGCGTATTTCGTCGTTTAGTTGATCTGTACGCTATTTTGGTGGCTGGTGAATCCACGGGCCACTTAGAGGTGGCTGGTGAGTGCATAGGCTATTCGGTTCGCCGTTTCGCTTCACGTGTTCACCAGCATCGGATAATCCTCTTAGACTTAGATAGTGGCGTTCATCACCTTCTCTCTGTCTCGAGCTGTGCGTGGATACCTATAAGTATTTTTAGACGCCTACATGTAGTTATCCACATTCTACATTAAGAGTCATTAATTGGCCTCTTATTTAGTGTACTAGTCATGGTATTGCAAAGAAATCATGAACAAATTGCATAAATATATAATGCTTTTAACATATTATATGTGGACAGAATTGTTCTTGCTCTTAAATCTGTAACATTCCGTTGCCCCCAATTAACAAGAATAAAGCCCCAGAAATAATAGCTTTCAACAAATAATTTTTTTTGTAAAATAATACTTTTTAAAATAATATTTTTTGTAAAAATAGTAATTTTCATAAAATTAATATTTTTAGAAACTTAAAAAATTTAAAAAATAAAAATTTATATGAAAATAATAGTTTTTCAACATAATATATGAAAATTATTTTTCTGATTATTTAAATTTTATGAAACTCTTATTGTGAAAAATTATTTTTTGAAAAAGTAATATGTTTTAAAAAACTAATATTTTCTAAGATATAAGTATATCTTTGAAAACAAAATTTCTATAAAAAAATATCTCAAATTTAATTTTTTAAACATAGATGCATTATGGACAAGCTTGTACATATATAACTTTTTCAAAGCATTAAGTATTCTATCCATTTTATTTATAGCTTTCTCATATCAAGAGTAATAAAGTAGTTTTTTTTGGTAAATGAAAATTTTTATTCATTTTACCGTATGCAAGATTTATGTACATCAAGAACTCTTATACTAAGTATACTACAAGCTGTTGAAAGAAAAGAAAAGAAAGAAATACATCAAAAGAGAGAAAAAACCCCTGACTAACTAAAACCTGAAGAACAAAGCCTGAAGGAACCGCTCAAATTTATAAAGAAGTTATCTATTCCTTAATCTCTGCAAGTATATCACTGTTGAGGATGATTGTCATCAAATCCACCTTAATGATTTTAACTAGCTGCTCTATCATTCTGGATTTTAGAGTGAAGATCCTACCATTCCTTTCCAACCAAATGTTGTATATTGAGGAGGAAAATGCCATTCTTTTTATTCTTTGCTTGAATCCCTTCCCCCTCAAACTGAACTGTACCAGTTTATTAACTGGTTCCAATCACAACTTCTCCATTTAAAGTGTAGCCAGTCTAATTCTATTTCAGCTTTTTTTCGAGTAATTGCATTCAAAGAAAAGGTGATTTCTAGTTTCAACATCTGATTCTGAGCATAAAACACATTTGTTTGCTTGGATAACTCCACTACGGATCAGTTTATCTTGTGTTAAAAGCATGTCTTGAACAGCAAGCCAAGCAACGACAGAATGCTTAGGGTAGTTTAATCCTCCCCAGATAGTGATGCACCATGGTACTTTGACAGTGACAGAGGATAAGGCATGATACAGGCTTGAGAGCTTGATTTTAGAACTTTTGCTACACGACCTGATTAATGTTAGACCCTAAAGGGGGGTGATTAGGGTCTTATACTAATCTAATCCGATTTTATGCCAATTAAAACTAATTAACAAGTTATCCTAGCAAGTATAAAATACAATAAGATATGCGAGCTAGGATAAGTGATATACACAAGGGTAAACAAAATAAACAAGATAGTGGATGATATAAAAATGAGTAATGGACAATGGCGACAAAAAATATAAACATAAGAGTAAGTGCGTCAAAGCAAACTCAAACACACGAAATGATCACGGAGTTCGGACCTTCCGTCCTACGTTTCCGCTCCCTACTCCCAGGAAGAAATCCACTAACACAACCAGGTTTTTTACGCTCACCCGAATAACGTTTACACCAACATACTCAGTTTTCTAGTTCACCAAAAACTTTGCAACTCATACATTTGCAAATACACTACACACCCTCTAAATGTTGGCCAAGCCCGTGTCCTCCTCCTCAAGTGCTCGGATACAACCTCTCCCTAGATTCGTCAACCGACGCCACTCCTCTTGGATTCGACCCCGTCTCTCACCACACACTCCTCTCGGTGTACTCGGTTTTCTTGCTCACCAAAAACTTTACAATACTCACAATGTAACAATAAATTTGTTCTCTACAATAGATGAGAACTCAATGTAGGCTCACTCTCAATGTCATATTCCCACAAACCAAATTATACTATGAATATAAATACAATAAGCTCAAATGTTGTGTGTGAACAAAGAGATAAATCAAAACAAGTCTAAACTCAATTTAATCTAACAAAATAAATATGACAAATTAAGCATAAACGAGCTAGATAAAGAGTTTAAGAAAACTTCTCTAAAACAAGAGTGGAGGGATGTAGATTGAAGCCCACACAAGATTGATGATCTCCTCAAACTCTTGTAAAATTCTTTTCACGAATAAACTCTTAAACACTCTTTTAAACAAACACAAAACTAGCTTAAACCCTTGTTAAACTCTTTTAAAACATTCTCT
The DNA here is from genome assembly GCA_022839385.1 of Asparagus kiusianus. NCBI lineage: Eukaryota > Viridiplantae > Streptophyta > Magnoliopsida > Asparagales > Asparagaceae > Asparagus > Asparagus kiusianus. Next base: position 621,506 of record BQKN01065642.1, on the reverse strand, counting down.
TGGGTGGGTCTGAAGGATGAGAGCAAGGGGGTATATATAGCCACCCAAAACCTCAGCCAAAAATCCCAAGCAAAAGATCAAAAAGCCCACAGAATCTAAAAACAGATTTTGTACAAATTATAGCCATTGGACGATCGGCGGTCGACTGAGAAAAACACGCGGTCGATCGCGAGCAGCTCAGAATCAAATTCTAGGCTCAGGAAAACATCTGGTCGACCGTGGCGGTCGACTGCAAAACACTCTGCACTTAATCCGATCGACCGCCAAGGTCGACCGCGAGCCACCAAAAAACAATCTAAGTCTCTGGACTCAAGGCGGTCGACTGTGGCGGTCGACCACAAACTGATATAGGAAAAACAGGTTTTGAAAGTTATTTTCTAATTTTAAAACCATGTTTAAAATATCAAATAAATTCTAAAAAATATAAAACTTTAGAAAATGATTGTGGACATGATAATAAACATGCTACACTAACTGGATTTCAAAAAGGACCTCCGAAATAAAAAAATATCATTGTTTTATAAAATAGTCCAAAACATGAACATATAAACATTTGTGTTTTGACATTTTAGCTTAACCATATTTTGAAACATTATAAAATGATTATATAGACTTAATAAAAGATGTATATGATTGTTATTAAGTCCATAAACTAAGAAAATAATATTATCAAAAAATTGCATATTTTGCAAACATTTCAAAAGTAAATATGATTTTATTGAACTAAATAAAATTGATATTGATGAAATCATATATATGTATGTAAGTATGAAACAAAAATATATTTTCTAATTATATTCAATTGTTTCATATTAAAACTTAAAAACTATCAAACAAAAACATATATGTATATATATAACTATATATATACAAAACCAAAACGTGTATGTGTGTATATGATTGAGCTTAAAGTACTAACACACATAATATAAAACCTAAAACTAAATTTACCCAAGCTTGTGATCTTCAACGAAGCTCTATCTTGGTACGCTTACGGATTAAGCTTGAACTTAAATCTTTAACTTTGAATTGCGTAGGCTTCACTCTACAATTCCGCCAACCTCCATTAGATATGACCGTGAATGTGCAATTCCATCCATCCTCCAACGTGTTGTTTATTTATAATAAATAGATAAACACAAATACTAGACAAACAATATTAGTAGTAAATTGTTTGTTAAACATCATCAAAACAAAGAGGCCAACAATCTTCCCCTTTTTGATGTTGACAAACAATTTATAAAAAGTATATATGTATGAAAAAAATAAATATACAATATTATAATTATCATGCATATAAATAAAAAGAATATACTCATAATATTTCTCCCTCTTTGACAACATCAAAAAGGGGAAAAACAAAAGAATGAAGAGAGCGAAAGCTCCCTCTATCAATATACATGAGTGAGTATAAAAATAATAATAGAAAAGGGAAGACTCCCAATTTCAAAATGCCTTATGAAATATATGCAATAAAGATCAAGGCATACATATGTGAGTAAGCATAGATATAAGATATGCTAAACACAACTAATTGTTAGGAATCTTGACCCCAAGATTAGTTTATTTTAATGATAACAAATATTATATGTTATGTGTATTATGTGCTAACATTTATTTTGCAGTATCAGAGCTATATCAATAATTATATTCAAAGAGATACTCAAGACATAGATGAGTTTAAGACAAAATGAAGCAAAGAAGAAGATATACTTTATTATCAAAATGTAATTTTATATTTTCTTTGCTTAAAAATTTGTACAAGCCTTGATCACTCACACACATGCACACACATAGTGTTAGAACATACTAACACATGCTTAGTGTGTTGATTAACAATAGAAATCCCCTATGTTACCATTAGAGTTTATAGATATTGAGTGAGTCTTAAAATATATCATTTATACCCCATAGAAATTATAATCTGGAAAAACTCAAAAGACCAAAGTTATAGGTCTCTTCAAGAGCTTTCCAACAAATCTTAAATCACCTCATTCTGATATCGGATGAGAATGTTACGGTCAAAATACTAAAGAGAAAATTCCAGAATCTGTGAGTTTACAGTGTAGTCGACTACTGTGCCGTGTAGTCGACTACTAAGCAATTTTCTAACTTCACAGAGTCTGTTTAGACTCAGTGTAGTCGACTACTATGACTTGTAATAGACTAAGATGTAGTTTTTTTCAGATTTTAGGTTTTGAATAAGTGTATGTTTATAGCCGTTTTGTGAACGTTAATTGGGTTTAAAATTATGTCATTTCAGAGGCTATAAATAGGTTTAAACATCAAAAAATAAGCACCAAGTTTTGCACTTATAAGATTCACATATTGTGCAAATTAACTCTCTAAACTTTCAGTTTTTTCAATCTGTTTTTCCATAAAAGAGAGTTTCTGATATTGCCTTTGTTCCTATCATTCTTAGAGTTTGTTTAGGCAATATTCAGAGAGTTAAAAAGAATCCTAAGCCACTGATGCACTTTACTACACATTCAAGGCTTATAGGATCAATTGTATTCTTACTTCAAAAAGAATTTCTCTCGGGTTTGAGAGGGTTGATCTCTTGGTTTAGAGATTGGGTGGCAATTGGCATGGTCTTGTCAATTGGGTTGCAATTTGCATGGTCTTGCAAATTGGTCAGGTTTGCTTTGATTTTGTAAGGTTTCAAAATCATAGTGGAAACTCTCAAGCGGGATTTGTTTGGGGACTGGATGTACACCGGGGAGGTGGAACCAGTATACATGATTATGTTTGTGATGTTCATTTTCTGAGATTATCATTCTTTTTTGCAATTTATAATCTACTTTGCATAAATTTAAAAAGAATACTATTCACCCCCTCTAGTGTTCTAGTGTATCTATTTTAGATCCTACATTTGGTATCAGAGCAAGGTGAAAGATGGCGTCAACAAATACATCACAATTCAAAGAAGGTCATTCTACAAATCGTCCACCAATGTTCGATGGATTAAACTATAACTATTGGAAGTGTCGAATGAAGATTTACCTTCAATCAATTGGCTACGAACTTTGGAGCATTGTGAAAAAAAATATGAGAAGCCAACCACTCCTTTCACGGAATGGACTACATCTCAAAGGAACAATGCAAACTTAGATTCTAAAGCAATGAATGTCTTATTTTGTGCTCTTGACAAGAATGAGTTCAATAAGGTGTTAATGACCACATCCGCATATGATATTTGGTACACACTCGAGGTAACTCATGAAGGTACAAGTAATGTTAAAGATACTAACAATAATTTCATTTGTTATGGTTACAATAAGGCAGGACATATGAAGAATGATTGTCTCCTTCTAAAATCAGAGCCAAAGTCTACAAAATTCAACAAGAAAAGAAAGGCTTTGGTGGCTACATGGGATGATAGTGATGATTCGTCTTCGGATGAAGAAATCGAAGAAAAGGAAAGCGCTCATATGTGTTTTATGACACAGGATGAAGTAAGTGATAATAAAGAGCTTTTAGATGCTTTCAATGAATTATATGAAATATTTTTGAGATTAAAGGCTTCACATAATTTTCTTAAAGGTGAAAATAAAAGATTACTTGAAAAAATTTCTAATTTTAATTCTTCTATTATTTCTTATTCTCAAGTAATTGAATTGAAAGAGGAAAATAAATCTTTGCTTAAAGAAAATCATATTTTGACTAATGAGAATGTTTATCTAAAATCAGAATGCAATGATTTAAAAATTCACATTAATTTTTTAGATAAAGATATTTCTTCTATTAAATTAAAATATGATGATATATGTTTGAATTTTAGTAAATTCAATAAAAGTAAAGAAAATTTGAATAATTTTCTCTCATTTCAAAAATCTGCAAATAATCATTTTGGCATTGGATTTGTTCCTAAGTATTTTATAAAGAATGATTATGTTTTGAAGAATAATAATAATAAGAATATTCATGCTAAACAAAATAAGTATATATGGATTCCTAAGAATTTGAATATTCATGATAGGAATGATTATATTTCATCTTATATGTATGAAGTTTGCAATTCAAAGAATTACACTTATGTTAATAAATGGAAACCAAATTCCAAGTGGATTTGGATTCCTAAGGGCTAATCCTAATGATATAATATAAAAGGGTACCAAAGTGCTTAATATTTTTATTAAGGCACCCGGGAAAAGAAAATTTTAATTAGATTTATATTTATCTTTTTTTTGCTAATGACAAAGGGGGAGTTATATAGAAAATTTTAAATTTTTTACTAATGCTTTGATGCAGGGGGAGTAAAAGATTTTATTTAATGATTTTATGAAGGGTGATTGAAATTTTTATATCTTAATAACATATATTTGTCATCATCAAAAAGGAGGAGAATGTTAGGAATCTTGACCCCAAGATTAGTTTATTTTGATGATAACAAATATTATATGTTATGTGTATTATGTGCTAACATTTGTTTTGTAGTATCAGAGCTATATCAATAATTATATTCAAAATGATACTCAAGACATAGATGAGTTCAAGGCAAAATGAAGCAAAGAAGAAGATATACTTTATTATCAAAATGTAATTTTATATTTTCTTTACTTAGAAATTTGTACAAGTCTTGATCACTCACACACATGCACACACATAGTGTTAGAACACACTAACACATGCTTAGTGTGTTGATAAACAATAAAAATCCCCTATGTTAGCCATTAGAGTTTATAGATATTGAGTGAGTCTTAAAAAATATCATTTATACCCCTTAAATATTATAGTCTGGAAAAACTCAAAAGACCAAAGTTGTAGGTCTCTTCAAGATCTCTCCAACAAATCTTAAATCACCTCATTCCGATATCGGATGAGAAAGTTACAGTCAAAATACTAAAGAGAAAATTCCAGAATCTGTGAGTTTACATGTAGTCGACTACTGTGCCTTGTAGTCGACTACTAAGCAATTTTCTGACTTCACAGAGTTTGTTTAGACTCAGTGTAGTCGACTACTATAACTTGTAGTCGACTACAGATGCAGTTTTTTCAGATTTCAGGTTTTGAAAAAGTGTCTGTTTATAGCCGTTTTGTGGACGTTAATTGGGTTTAAAATTATGTCATTTCAGAGGCTATAAATAGATTTAAACATCAGAAAACAAGTACCAAGTTTTGCACTTATAAGATTCACATATTGTGCAAATTAACTCTCTAAACTTTTAGTTTTTTCAATCTGTTTTTCCATAAAAGAGAGTTTCTGATATTGCATTTGTTCTTATCATTCTTAGAGTTTGTTTAGGCAATATTCAGAGAGTTAAAAGAATCCTAAACCACTGCTGTACTTTACTACACATTCAAGGCTTATAGGATCAATTGTGTTCTTGCTTCAAAAAGGATTTCTCTCGGGTTTGAGAGGGTTGATCTCTTGGTTTAGAGATTGGGTGGCAATTGGCATGGTCTTGTCAATTGGGTTGCAATTTGCATGGTCTTGCAAATTGGTCAGGTTTGCTTTGATTTTGTAAGGTTTTAAAATCATAGTGGAAATTCTCAAGCGGGATTTGCTTAGGGACTGGATATACACCGGGGAGGTGGAACCAGTATACATGATTGTGTTTGTGATATTCATTTTCTGAGATTGTCATTCTTTCTTTGTAATTTATAATCTACTTTGCACAAATTTAAAAAGAATACTATTCACCCCCTTTAGTGTTCTAGTGTATCTATTTCAGATCCTACACTAACATATAACACATATGTATATATAACATCATGAAGGGTGTTACGAAGATTTCAAGATGTATATATACAAACCAAATATTTATCATTCTTGCCCCAAAGAGATAAAATGAGGATCCAAAAAGGCATCATTTAAAAAAATTATGAAGGAGGATCCATGAAGAAAAATAATTTGCTTATAGGTAGGGGACAAGGAAACAAAATCAAAAAAGGATATTTTCAAAATAAATCATAACAAAGTATGGATTTATGAAATCAAAAAGATTGAAAAACATGATAATCTTAAGAAAAAGTTTTTAAATGAAAACAAATCACTCAAATGATATCATAAATCAATATTTAAATCATATAATAACATAAAACCAAACCAGTATTGATTTTCAAAAAATAAGAGAGGCAACCATATCAAGCTCTTAAGCTTGTCTCAGCCCATATAAAGATTTTAGCACCCGGAAACAAGGTTTGGGAATAAACACCCAATAAATCCGGAGGTTTATATAAACACAAACCTCTCATCAAAAAACAAAACTAATAATCATGAAGACAAAAGAATTTGATCAATAAAAAGAATTGTTTTCATGTTAAAAAAATTAAAGTATAATTTTCAAAACCAAGAAAAGGAAAAAGAAAAACACTAAAATACTTGGTTTAAAAATCAAATTTGTTTTGGTACCCAAGAATTCTTGGTACCAAGAGATTTAGGGACATGACCCTTATTTTTCAAGCTCAAATCCCTAGGGTTATGAAACCTCTTGGGCACATGTAGTGCACTAACACGGTCAAAACAATAATCACTCAAATGACCCTTCCGATTGCAATATGTGCAATGAAAGAGATCCATTTGTTTTTGTGGACCATTAGCTCGTGCACGAGAATTATTTGCAAATAAAGATTATCTTTTAGAAATAATTTGCAAATGAGAAACATTCTTAAACAATGGTCTATTTGGAACATATTGTAACTTAGAAGATTTTTACATATCATAACAAAATTTTATAAGATGTCCAAATCTACCATAAATATCACATTTAAAAATATGTGGTCTACTAGAAACATTTGTTAAATTTGAGTTCTTTTTCAAATCAAAGAAAAACTTGGCCAAATGACCAAAACGACCACAATGATCACATCGATACACATGAGCATGCTTATGATGAACAATGAGTGCATGTGTGTGTACATGTGATAAAGAAACTTGATGAGATGCACAAGGAGCATTGACTTTTTTATGTTTGTGTGCATCATAGCAAAGTTTAGCTAGATGGCCTTTTCGGTCGTAAATGGAATATTTGTAAATTTTGCTATACAAGTGTACATAGTGTGTAGGTGATTTTGTAGCACTAAAATTAGCTTACTTTTCTATAAGTTTCTTATAGTAATTAATACATGTTTTTAAAGTTGAATCTAAAAATGAAATGCGTTTATTCACAAGATTCAAATCATCATTAGGCACATATGCATTTTTATTAGAAATGGAACATAAATAGTCATTTATAAAAGAAGCAGTATTATTTTTTATGTTCTCTACTTATAACAAGGTATTATCTCTTTCATGATTTACGCTAGAAATGGATGAGGTCAATTTTTTATTTTCCAAAATTAACATGTCATTGTTTTCTTTAAGCATGGTATTTTCTTTTGTAATGACATCCAATTTTTGACACTAGCTCCTCATGATCGGATTTTAATTCTACATGCTTGCTTTGTAAGTCAATAAAATCTTTATGCAATTTTTTATAGGCATGCAATCATTTTTTACTAGCACAAGCAAGTTCATCACTAGATAAATCATTATCGGGTTCGAACTCCCAAACCTCACTAGGTCTATCGCCTAGTGCTCGTGTGCATGATGCTCCTTTCGAACTTGAAGTGGGATCCTCCAAAGCTTGTCGGATCGCCTCTAAGTCCCCTTGATATGCTGTAATAAGTTTCCATAAGGTTTAAGCACTATCAAAATGAATAAACTTGTTAGACATAGATGGATCAAAAGCATTTAGCAATTATTCTAACAAAATCTTGTTCATTGTAAACATTTGATGATCACTTTTATTCCACTTGGATTTCTCCGTAGTGAACTTAATATAAGCATTATCAATAATTCCCCATAAATCAATATTTTTAGATTGCACAAATAGTTTAAATCAGAAGCCCATTGTGCATAGGGAAAATTAATGAATTTAGGAGCAACATTTGATTCATAACCTAACAAAGGTGCATAATTCATGTCCATGATAAATATATATATGTGCAAGTAAGACAAATGAAATCTAAACAAGATTAGCACAAAAAGATAACTTGCATCTTTAACTCAAGGCGATTAGACCTTAAATCAAAGAACACAAAGCTATGATACCAATTGTTAGACCCTAGAGGGGGGTGATTAGGGTCCTATACTAATCTAATCCGATTTTATGCCAATTAAAACTAATTAACAAGTTATCCTAGCAAGTATAAAATACAACAAGATATGTGAGCTAGGATAAGTGATATACACAAGGGTAAACAAAATAAACAAGATAGTGGATGATATAAAAAATGAGCAATGGACAATGGCGATAAGAAATATAAACATAAGAGTAAGTGCGTCAAAGCAAACTCAAACACACGAAATGATCACGGAGTTCGGACCTTCCTCCTATATCTCCGCTCCCCACTCCCGGGGAGAAATCCACTAACACAACCGGGTTTTCTATGCTCATTCAAATAACGTTTATACCGACACACTCGGTTTTCTACTTCATCAAAAACTTTGCAACTCACACCTTTGCAAATACACTACACACCCTCTAAGTGTCTGTAGGCGTATAAAATTGCCTATAGGTCCCTTAGCATAGCTCGACACAGTAATTCAACGAAACAACGAACCATCGAGTGACAAGGCAACGAGATCAACAAATTGCACACGAGCAACGGAATTCGCGTGCGGAATCAATCCAACGGTTTGGGAAGTCAACGAGTCGTCCAACCATAAAACGGATTTGAACTCAAACACCAAGGCGGATTTACTGCCAAATCAAGACCACACAATCGAATCAAAGTCCAGATAAGCAACGAAACAAATCACGGACAAAACAACCGAACGACGGACACCATGGCAACACCCGGGGGGACTCAGCCAAAACCGAGCCACCCTGAGGTGGCTCGGTGGCCGAGCCACCCCAGGGTGGCTCGGCCCAGAACTGTGCACGGGCACAGTTCTGGGTGCCTATAAATAGGCCTTCAGATTCAACTTTTGGGAGGACTTTTGGAGAGCCGAAACTCTGCCGGATTGAGACCTCGTGTTAGAGTTTTTGAAGGCTTGAAGACTTGGACGTTCGGATCTAATTCTTGGTGAGCACCCGCACCACAAAAGGCAGGAGTTCGAGGGAATTGAGATCTCAGATCTACGTCGCTAAACTCTGGATCAAAGCTTGGTCTTTGATCCCGAGATTCGAGCGGTTGTTTCCTTGGTGAAACAATCCCTCCGACTATTATCTCCTTGGTGAGATAATACCCGTAATACTTCGTAGATCTGTTTGGATCCAGATCTCGCGGTGGTCAACGGAATAACCATCGGCACAGGCAAACAACCCACAAAGCGAGTGACCGGATAACAGGAGCTCGCGATTTGTTCGAGAAAAGAGAAAAGTTGTAATTTTTCTTTCTTTGTTTTGATTTTCATTGTAAACCGGATCTTATAAAAAGACCGGATCTTTCTGTAACGCATAAAGTTGTTCTTTAAGATAGCAATGACGTCATCAATGAAGAAAGCACCAATTTTTCCCGCGAACAGTGTTGGCCTAGCCCGTGTCCTCCTCCTCAAGTGCTCAGATATAACCTCTCTCTAGGTTCGTTAACTAACGCACTCCTCTTGGATTCGACCCCGTCTCTCACCACACACTCCTCTCGGTGTACTCGGTTTTCTAGCTCATCGAAAACTTTACAACACTCACAATGTAACAATAAATTTGTTCTCTACAATAGATGAGAACTCAATGTAGGCTCACTCTCAATGTCACAATCCCACAACCGAAATTATACTATGAATGTAAATACAATAAGCTCAATGGTTGTGTGTGAACAAAGAGAAAAATCAAAACAAGTCTAAACTCAATTTAATCTAGCAAAATAAATATGACAAATTAAGAATAAACAAGCTAGATAAAGAGTTTAAGAAAACTTCTCTAAAATAAGAGTGGAGGGATGCAGATTGAAGCCCAAACAAGATTGATGATCCCCTCAAACTATTGTGAAATTCTCTTCACAAATAAACTCTTAAACAGTCTTTTAAATAAACACAAAACTAGCTTAAACCCTGGTTAAACTCTTTTAAAACATTCTCTTGGGTGGGTCTGAAGGATGAGAGCAAGGGGGTATATATAGCCACCCAAAACCTCAACCAAAAATCCCAAGCAAAAGACCAAAAAGCCTACAGAATCAGAAATCAGATTCTGTACAAATTATAGCCATTGGGTGATCGGCGGTCGACCGTGAAAAACGCGCGGTCGATCGCGAGCAGCTCAGAGGCAAATTCTGGGCTCAGGAAAACATCCGGTCGATCGTGGCGGTCGACAACAAAATACTCTGGACTTAATCCAGTCGACCACCACGATCGACCGCGAGCCACAAAAAACAATCTGAGTCTCTAGACTCAAGGCGATCGATCGTGGCGGTCAACCACAAACTGATATATGAAAAATAGGTTTTGAAAGTTATTTTCTGATTTTAAAATCATGTTTAAAAATATCAAATAAATTCCAAAAATGTAAAACTTTGGAAAATATGTATAAACATGATAGTAAATATGTGACAATAACTGGATTTCAAAAAGGACCTCCCAAATGAAAAATATCATTATTTTACAAAATAGTCCAAAACATAAAAATGTAAACATATGAGTTTTGATATTTTAGCTTAACCATGTTTTAAAACATTACAAAATGATTCTATAGGCTTAATAAAAGATGTATATGATTGTTATTAAGTCCATAAACCAAGAAAATAATATTTTCACAAAATTGCATATTTTGCAAACATTTCAAAAATAAATATGATTTCATTGACCTAAATAAAGCTGATATTGATAAAATCATATATATGCATGTAAGTATGAAATAAAAATATGTTTTCTAATTATATTCAATTGTTTCATATTAAAACTTAAAAACTATCAAACCAAAACATATATGTATATATATAACTATATATATACAAAACCAAAACGTTTACGTGTGTATATGATTGAGCTTAAAGTACTATCACACATAATATAAAACCTAAAACTAAATTTACCCAAGCTTGTGATCTTCAACGAAACTCTATCTTGGTACGCTTGCAGATGAAGCTTGAACTTAAATCTTTAACTTTGAATTGCGTAGGCTTCACTCTACAATTCTGCCAACCTCCATTGGATATGATCGTGAATGCACAATTCCATCCATCCTCCAACCTGTTATTTGTCTACAATAAATAGATAAACACAAACACTAGACAAATAACATTAGTGGTAAATTATTTGTTAAACATCATCAAAACAAAGAGGCCAACAATTAATTCCACTAAGTTTTCAACTCCTCTACAATGATTCAAAGCTTTGTTTCTGATTTTCAATAATTTCTTCCACATCTAAGAGTCCTCCACTTTTTTTTTCCACTTGCCATATGTTCATGTGTTTCATATATGTGCTATGGATCCATTTGATCCATAGGCATTCCTTGTTTGAATGAATATCCCAAATTGTCTTCAATGTAGCTGTATAATTCCATAAGATTGAAGAGAAAATCCCTAGGCCACCATATATTTTCCCCGTGCATGTTTTTTCCCATGATACCAAGGGAGTCTTGAAGACTTGATCATTTTTGTCCCAGAGGAATTTCTTGGAGAGTTCATCTACCTTTTGAAGCACTTTAACTAGCAATATATAGCTGGAAATTTAAAAAATTTGAATGCCAAGGATGACACTCTTAATTATCTGTATTCGGCCAGCATATGACATGTTCCTTTGCTTCAAGCAATTTTGAAATTGTGTAGTGATTCTATGAAAGAGGGGGTTACAATCCTTGTAAATGAGCCTTTTGCAACTAAGGGGACCCCCCAAGTATCTGATAGACATAATCCCCTCAGTTAAACCCAGAAACTCCTTGATATTATCCTTGACAGGCTTAGTCACTCTCCATAAAAATGGCACATTTGTTTGGATTTGTTTCAAGCCTAGACACTTCACAGAAACTAGTAACACATTGGTAGAGTTTCTGAATTAAACTAAGATCCCCTTTGCAAAATAACAAGAGATCATCAGCAAAGATTAAATGAGCGATATTAAGCCTTCCACATTTTGGATGAAATTTGAAGCTTCTGTCTTATTTCAGAAGGTTAAGGCTTCTAGAAAGATATTTCATTTCTAAGATGAACAAATAGGGAGAGAGATGATCCCCTTACCTTAATCCTCTTTCTCCCTTGAAGTAGCCATGAAGGGAGCCATTAAGGGAGATGAAGTATTTTGGAGTAGATATACAAGTCATGATCCTACTAGACAGAAAACTAAGGAAGCCTAAGCTTTTTAACATTTCTTCAATGAAATTCTAACTAATGGTATCAAATGCCTTTTTAATATCAATCTTTATCATAACTCTAGGGGAAATATGTTTTCTACCATAGTTTTTGACTAATTCATGTGCTAGAAGGATATTATTTGTAATATATCTACCCTTTACAAAAGCACTTTGAGCTTTAATAATGAGATACCCCATAACTGATTATAATCTATTTGCAAGGATTTTTTATATCACTTTATATAGGCAATTATAGTAGGAGATTGGCCTAAAATTAGAGGGAGTATTTGGACAGTGTACGTTAGGGATAAGGGTGATAGATGTTGAATTTATTACTCCCAGTAGCTTCCCTGTTTTGAAAAAAACCCTCTATTGCAAGTATGACCTCCTCACCAACAACAGACCAAGCAGATTTGAAAAAAATAGCTCCATATCCATCAAGACCTGGAGATTTATTATCAGGCATAGAGAAGACATCATGCTTGATTTCCTCTTTTGAAACTGGTACTAATAGGCTTTTGCATTGGTTTTCATTCAAGCAGGGGCCATTTTGAATCATCCTTATGCTAGGATTAGAAGTTGATACAACAGTGCCCATAAGGTTCTTGAAGTAAGAGATAAATTCATTTACAATCATCTCTCTATTTGTTATTCTTTCACCCATACTGTTTTTTAAAACTAGCACTCTATTCAAATGTCTGTTAGCTTTAATAATAGAATGGAAGTAGTTTGTGCATATGTCCCCTTTGATACTCCATTGTATTCTGCCTTTTTGTTGGTAGAAAGAAATTTTATATTGGAAGAGTTTATTATAGGTAGTTAAACTCTCTTTTTCTTGCCTTATGAAAGAAGGATTAAAAGGATCTGCTTGGAGTCTTTTTTGAAATTCCTCTAAAGAATATTAGCCCTTTGCACTTGCTCACTTATGTTTCCATAATACTTCCCGTTAAGTTCTTTCAAAGCACACTTCAAACGTTTGAGTATAGTAAGTACTGAGAACATTTTATAGCCTTCAACTTGATCTTGCCATGTGGTAGAAACTGTGGGTAGGAATTTGCTATGATTAATTCACATGTTGAAGAACTTAAATTGTTTTTCCCTTGTTTTTCCTCTTAATAAATTGAAACCACTACAGGAGAATAGTTTGAAAAGCTTGGGAGCAGGAACTCTACATGACTTGAACTATATTTTTGAATCCATATATCATTTACTAGTGCTCTATCCAATCTGCACCAGACTCTTGTGTCATGCTCTTATTTATTGTTCCAGGTGAAAATTTTCCCTAATGTTTTAAGGTGAGATAGTTGACAATCTTCAATACAAGAGTTAAAGTCTTTTGTATTTGCATCAGTAAGCGTAGCACCCCCTAGCTTTTCATCATTATTTATCATGGTGTTGAAGTCCCTATAAAGAATCCAAGACATATTCCCTAATGTTTGATGCAATTGGATAATATCAGACCACAAATCCTTCCTAAAATCCTAATGATTATATCCATATATGGATGAAACAATATAGTCAATTTTCCTGTCTACTGATTTGATAGAGCAGGTAATATGCTAAGCTTTGATGTGCATAACTTGAACGTTCAGAAAATCTGGATTCCATAAAACTAGGATTCTAGCTTTAACTGTGTTAGATGCACTTGCAACCCATTTCTAGCTGGAAGCTAACTTCTTTGTAATGCTTGACAGGTTGCAATCCTTGATCTTTGTTTCCAGAAGGGCAATAAAAGAGAGATGATTTTGATGTAGATGTTGTTTAGCCAGGAGTTGCTTAAGGGGTTTGTTAAAACCCCTAACATTCTAAAAAGATAAATTCATCACACAAATCCCCCTCTATCCATTGTAGAGGGATCAAGATCACACACATTGTTAGACAAAGGAGAAAAAGAGTTTATAGGGATACTCTTTTTATTTTTACCTCTTTGTATAAGTCTCTAGGAGTTTCTAGATTGCGGGGCTTCCTTGTGTGCAGCATTCATTTCCTGCATAACGTGCACAACATGCACATAATTTCTCTCAGAAGAGGAGCAGCCTTTATCTATACCCCCCCCCCCCCCCCTCTGTTACAGGTTGTGGGACTTCCTTGTTAGTAGCATTTACTTCAGATTTTTGCCTCCAAAACGTGCACAACATGCACAGAATTCCTCCCTGAAGAGGAGCAGCCCCTATCCAAATTCTCGCCCTATTTTTCAGACTCTGTAACAATAAGATTTTGTTGAACAAGAGCATGTATTATAAGTTTTAGCATATTCAGGATCATCTCCACAAACATTCTCTTGTACTGGAACCTTTCTTGCATCCAAACTCAGATTTGGTGCCACCTCTTCCCTTACAAGCCCAGAAATAATATTTCTGACCTTAGGTACCCATCTCTTAAAATTAGGATTTTTCTTACAATAATTTGTATCATGTCCAATTTGTTTACAATGATCACACCACCTAGGCTTTAACTCGTAATAGACCTTTGGTTTAACAATTTACAATTAGAACCTTGTATAAAGATATGGCCAGGGAGCTGTGAAGGCATTTTGACCTCTACAAGAATCCTAGCATAAGCTAGTCTCTATCTATTTTCCATGAGCTTATCAGTGGCAATAGGTATTCCAATTACACTAGCAATTTTGCTTAAACTTTTGGCATTCCATAGATTGAGTCTTAAACCTGGTAATTGTATCCACATAAGATAGATATTTTCAAAACTCTTTTCAATCTCTTCTTCATTAGATCAGTGTTTAAGAAGGAGAGGTCTTGATCCAAAAAACCAAGGGCCATTTTCAATAATACCACTCATTTATTCTTTATTTCTAAATTTAAACAGAAATAGGTCTAGTTTTAGGAGGAACACATCAGGAATTGCCAGCATTGCCCAAGCTTTCATAACAAAATTCTCCGTGGCTTTGAATTTAACATTTAATCCCATAACTTGACCAACAAGAGAGAATTTCCATATGGATTCACCTTCATTCCATTCTTCTTTTCAAAAATTATTGAATTTTTTGAACCTGGTGGAATATAATCCAGAACCATTCACTCCCTGCTTTCATGTTGTCGGCAAAAAAACTTATCCAGCTCTTTTTTGTTTCATTTACAGACTCCATTGGTTTATCAAAAGAAGGAATAATTTGAGGGAATTCAGTGTCATCACAAGGAATCTTTTCTTTTGTATTATTCTGTGTATTCACAACCTCAGCCTTCTCAGTTGTTTTCTCAAAAGGATTCAATGCAATAGTAGTAGATTTAGTCATCGAAATAGTATTCACTTGATCAGAACCAATTACACTAGAAGAAATTGGAGAGAGACATTGATCTAGTAATTCAACTTCAAGAACTTCATCATCAGCCCAAGATCACTTTGAACTACTCAGATCATTGCAAGAATTTCTCAGATTAGAGATTTAAATCCAATCGGTTGAGGAGTTACCTGAGGTTTTGGATCAACAAGAAAACTTGTGGATCGAAGAATCTCCTCCATCGACTTCTTCTTTTTCTCTCCTCAAGGACCCGTTGACCCCATGATTCCAGAATCAAGATCCTCTTCATCTTCAAGAACTTTTGCATTATAATGAATCGCAGAGGATTGCAAGCAAGAATTAGATGCTCGCAATCCTATGCTAGAGACCTTTTTCCCGCTGGTTTTCTTCTTCTTCAACATCAAGAACTACGCGGGGGTGCAAGTTAGCAGGAGAAAATTCACCCCCTAATGTGCATCATGGAGAACCGCCAAAAAAGTTTTTTCTTTGTAGATGCTAAGTAGTAATTAATGACCCTTAGCAAGTGTCCTAGGTGCACTTGTTAAAAAAATTAACATAATATTATTAAGGATGTTCTTCTTAAAAATATAATATATTAAGAGATGGTATGCATGAAATACCATCGCATGTAGCAAAATGGGTTAGTTAGCATGAGATAGAAAGGTGGAAAGGTGAGGTCCAGTTGTTTCGATGTAGCAAGGGGGATCTCAGTCGTCAACTTTTATAGAAGTTCAATTAGTAAAAAAGTTACGATCTCATCAACTTTCAAATGTAATTCAATTTGATCACATGTTGTTTCAAATTAATTCTTTGTATGAAAAAAAAACTCTTTTACAGTCCTGCCACTCTACTAAAAATTTAAAGTTATAGTGTGGATTGAGAATTATATTTTTATATTCTGACATACTCCCGTATTTTACCTTCCTTTTTATGAGCTAAAACGTGTACTCACATGGTGGTGTCTATTTTTAAAAATTCCACTTTCAATTCTTGCTCAATAGGAATTTAACCGGGTTGCTGTAGAACCATGTGAAAGTTCCTAACCATTACACTAACACTTCAAAGTTGTTTTGAGAGTTTAGGGTCATATTTTTATGTTTAAACATAAAACCCTCAATGGATATAAAGTGATATAGGAGATCTACAAGACACGACGTGACAACTCAAAATAGACGAGTCGACAACAAACCAGACAAGACAAGACTCGACGACTCGAACCAGACGAGTCAACAACAAACTAGACAAGACAAGACCCTGAGACTTTGAGACCCTGAGACTCTGAGACCCCAGTCGACAGGATGAGATCCTAGCCAAGACCCAAGTCGACAGGACGAAACGACACGTCCCAGTCGACACGAAGGGTGGTGTTAGTCAACACTTGTCAGTCGACATGTCCCAGTCGACACAAAGGGAGCCAGTCGACACATGTTAGTCGGCTCATGTCCAGTCGACATGAAAGACGTTACTACTCGCCATGCCTCGTGTCGATTTGAATTCCAGATTAGGAAAGAGTTATTTTTTTGATTGTTTCATTTGGGATTTTGTATTTTCCTTTTATACTTAGAGTTTCTTTTTTATTAGAGTTAGGATAGATTTAGTTGGCTATAAACATTAGTTCCTTTTGTAAATTGTAAACCAACTTTTCAATTATTCAATCAAGAGAATTTTTCTCCTTGTTTACATTCTCAACTTTGGGAAACTTAGAACTTGTGGATTCAAGCTCATGAATTACCTGCTGTTGTCAGGACTCGTCGGCATCGGAACGATATATGATTGGCCTCCCTATTACTACATCTGTGTCAAGTGGTATCAGAGCTTCGGCTTCAACATCCTCGACAATGGTAGGTGACAGCGAGAAGGAACTTTCTCTATAGGATCTTTTTGTGAGGATGAATTCTATGGATGGAAGATTTGGCACGTTGGAGGCGTCTCTTCAGAACCTTCAATAATCCATTGAAGGACTTACCCTTCACCTCAACAATGAGAATAATTTCACCAACGGTCTTCACCTAAGCGAACCCAGAGTTAGGCTACCCCAATATCCACCCCTGTATAATCCTCAACCCCCTCCAGTTCATCCCCCTCCATATCAACCATGTCCAAACCAAAGCCCTGCATATCAACCCCCTCCGCATCAGCCTCCTCCATATCAAACACCTCTGTATCAACCTCCTCCATATCAACCCCCTCTACATCATAGACGACATCCCAACCAACCCCTTACACATGATGAATCCAGTTACGACGGAGCAGACTATGGTGCCCATTTGAGGGACCATGGTACGAGAACGTCTCAAGCAAAAAAGAAGGAGGGTAACCATATGACAGAGGTAGGGGTAGAGGCTTCAACCCTCGTCATAACTATCAGCAGGACAGACATCACCACGACCAAGAATACCAAATGAAGGTGGAACTCCCCTCCTTTGGAGGAAATCTGGACATAGAGGCTTTCTTGGATTGGCTCTATGAACTGGAGAAGTTCTTTGAGATGGCTAATGTACCTAAAGCAAATCAAGTAAAGTTTGTGGCATATTGTCTCAAAGGAGGAGCCACGCCATGGTGGGATCAAACTCAAAATACTAGGCAATGGCAAGGTAAGCAACCAGTTCAGGTTTGGTGATGCATGAAGCAATTACTCTAGGCTAGGTTCCTACCACCCGATTACTAACAGATCCTGTACAACCAGTTCGAGTAATACCGTCAAGGCATCAGATCAGTAAGCACTTATACCAAAGAGTTCTTCTGTCTTACCTTTCATTACGATTTGTCTATGAGTGAGAAACAATTTGCAGCCAAATATATCGGCAGTTTAAAGTACTCAATTCAAGAGAATGTGGCCATTCACAATGTATACTCCGTGGGCAAAACCCACAATATGGCTCTAAAAGAGGAAAGATTGGCCTCCAAGACACCACCTTTTAGGCGAACCGATCAGGGAAGTTCGATCGAGAAGGCAAAAGGTGAGTCAGCAGGACCAAGGATGACTGATTAGTCTAATCCTCCACGATCAGTTAAGCGATCGACAACTCAACCACCACCCCAGACAACTCAATCAAATCAGTATGCCAAGCTAACTGTAGGGAAGTATTTCTGATGTCTCCAGGGCACAAGTCCAACGAGTGCCCACAGCGATGAAAGGTTAATCTAACAAATTACGAAGAGGCAGAAGATGGACGTAGAACATCTGACGAAGATTTAAGGAAGAGGTTGCCCATATTAAGGGCGATAACGTGTCATGTGTTGTTCAACGACTCCTGTGCACCCAAAAGACTCTAAATTCATCACAACGACATCAAATCTTCTTTTCTAGATGTTCAGTCAATAACGAGGTGTGCACCCTCATCATTGACAACAAAAGCTATAGGAATATTGTGTCGAAGGCCTTGATGGAACACTTGAGATGACTAACAGAAACAAAACCCGTACGCTATACCACAGGATGGATCAAGAAGGGCACCTCTGTTAAGGTGACTGAATTATGTCGTGTGCCACTATCATTAGGGAAGACGTATCATGATTCTGTTACTTGTGATATTGTACACATGGATGCATGCCATGTATTATTGGGGCGGTCGTGGCAGTATGACGTCGATGCTATGTATGACAGCAAGAAGAATGAATATTCTTTCGTATGTGAATAATAAGAAGATTATTCTACCACCTATTTCGCCTTCTCCAAAAACCCCAAAGATCAAAAGTCCAAACGAAGAGTGAATTTATGGCCGAGTCAAAGGAGTTAAAGCAGAGGTTTGCCTTAGTGGTGAAGGAGGAAGTGAAGATACCCATTGAGATCCCAGAGAAGATGAAGTCGCTGCTTAAGGAATTTGAAGATTTGGTTCCTGAAGAGCTACTAGAGGGACTCCCTCCCATGAGGGATATACAACACCACATCGATTTCATTCCAGGTTTGGTACTACCTAATCTCCCTCACTATCGTATGAATCCACAAGAGAAAAAGGTCCTACAGGATACCATTGAGGACCTCATTAAGAAGGGCCACGTTTGAGAAAGTATAAGTCCATGCGCAGTTCCAGCACTGTTGACACCAAAGAAGAATGGAAGTTGGCGAATGTGTGTGGACAGTCGAACCATTAACAAGATCACAATTCTCTACAGGTTTCCAATTCCTCAGTTAGATGACATGCTTGACTAGTTGGGAGGTGCAAGCATCTTTTTGAATATTGACTTGAGGAGTGGCTATCATCAGATCCGAATCTGACCTGGCAACGAGTGGAAGACTGCTTTCAAAAGCAGTGAGGGTCTCTACGAATGGTTAGTGATGCCTTTTGGGTTATCGAACGCTCCAAGCACCTTTATGCATTTGATGAACCAAATTCTGAAGCCTTTCTTAGAAGGATTTGTAGCATCTACTTTGATGACATTCTCATCTATAGCCGAGATGAACAGGAGCATATGTTGTATCTCCGAGAAGTTTTCTGAGTGCTAAAGGAGAATGAGCTTTACATCAATCTTAAGAAGTGTGTGTTCTTGATGACTCAGCTAGTGTTCTTCGGGTTTGTGGTAAGCTCGCAAGGGATCCAGGTTGACGAAGATAAAGTCAAAGCAATCAAGGATTGGCCGACTCCAAAAAGTGTTACTGAAGTAAGAAGCTTTCATAGGTTAGCATCTTTTTTTCGGCGCTTCATTCGCAATTTTAGTTCTATAGTTGCTCTCATGACGGATAGCTTGAAGAAGAAGGGTGTTTTCAAGTGGACCGATGAAATAGTTTGTGCCCTTATCAAGGACAAGATTACTATTGCACCTATATTGGCGTTTCCAGATTTCGACAACCTCTTTGAGCTTGAGTGCGACGCATGTGGTGTAGGTATTGGAGTACTTATGAGTAGGAGTTATATGTTGTTTATCATTCTTTGAAGATTTAGGAAAGTTACCTCATTGTTAGACTTCATAATTTACTCCGATCATCAGTCTCTCCAACACTTCAAGAATCAAAAGCATATCAACAAAATGCATGGACGTTGGGCTTTGTATTTTGAGTAGTTTAATTTTACTTTGTGACGTAAATCATGAGTCAACAATAAGGTACCTGATGCTTTGAGTCAGTGGGTATCCTTGTTGAGCGTATTGCAAGGTGAAGTTGTTGCTTTTGATTGTTTAAAGAGCTTTATGTTGATGATGAAAACTTTTAGGAGATTTAGGTAAAGTGTTCGATAAGACAACCCACAAGAGATTATGTTATCATGGATGACTTTCTGTTTAAAGGAAATCAGCTTTGTATTCCCAGGATGTTATTAAGAGAGAAGATAGTTCGAGACTTACATGGTGGTGGGCTTGGTTAACACTTTGGGTGAGACAAGACTGTTCTGAGTCTTGAAGAGAGATACTATTAGCCAAGTTTGAGGAAGGACGTGGTAAAACTTGTGAGGAGCTTTCAAGTGTGCCAAGTTACAAAGAGACAAGTGCAAAATACTGGTTTATATACTCCTCTACCTGTGCCCAAGGATATATGGGAAGATTTGAATATGGATTTTGTGTTGGGACTTCCCCGAACACAAAGAGGCATAGATTCAGTCTTCGTAGTAGTGGATTATTTTTCTAAGATGGCTCACTTCATCCTATGCCACAAGACTTCAGATGCACCACTTGTTACATGGCTATTCATTCAAGAAGTGGTTCGGCTATATGGAGTTCCTAGTTCGATTATTTCGGATAGGGATACTAGGTTCTTGGTGAGTTTTTGGACTACTTTATGGTGATGATTTGACACTTCATTGAAGTATTCTAGTACAGCACACCCTCAAACAAGTGGACAAATAAAAGTGGTCAATTGAAAATTGGGAAATTTGATTCGATACATATGTGGAGAGAAGCCAAAGATGTGGGATCAAGCTATCCCTCAAGCTGAATTCGCCTATAACTTGACTGTTCATAGTTCCATAGGTATGTCTCCTTTTTCCATTGTTTATAGGAAGACACCTCGGCATCTCCAAGATTTATTGAAGTTATCAATAAGTAGCAAGGTCAGTGAGGCAGCAAGTTCGTTGGTTGAGAATTCTATCAATATTCAGGAAGAAGTACGTACAAAACTTGAGAAAGCTAATGCAAAATTCAAGGCGTGAGCAAACAAGAAAAGGCGATTCAAGGTGTTCAATAAAGAAGACATGGTGATGGTTTACTTACGGAAAGAATGGATGCCGATTGGAACTTATAGCAAGTTTAAGTTGAAACGATATGTTCCCTTCAAGATTCTTAAGAAGATCAATGATAATACATATGTAGTGAACCTTCCTAAAGGAATGGCTATGTCGGCAACATTCAACGTGGCAGATAATTCTGACTATCATCCTTCAATCGAGTTGTATTCAAGTGATGCGAACTCAGAGACGAGTTCTTTCGAAGAAGGAGGGACTGATACAGGAGATCTACAAGACGCGATGTGATGACTCAAAATAGACAAGTCGACAAAATCCAGACAAGACAAGACTCGACGACTCGAACCAGACAAGTCGATAACAAACCAGACGAGACGAGACCCCGAGATCCCTAGACTTTGAGACCCTAAGACTTTGAGACCCCAATCAACAGGACGAGATCCCAACAGAGACCCTAGTTGACAGGACAAAACGACACGCCCCAGTCGACACGAAGGGCAGTGTTAGTCAACACCTGCCAGTCGACATGTCCTAGTCGACACAAAGGGAGCCAGTCGACATATGTTAGTCGGCTCATGTGCAGTCGACACGAAAAGCATTACTACTCGCCACACCTCATGTCGACTCAGATTCCGGATTAGAAAAGAGTTTTTTTTTATTGTTTCCGTTTGAGATTTGGTATTTTCCTTTTAGACTTAGAGTTTCTTTTTTATTAGAGTTAGGATAGATTTAGTTGGCTATAAATATTAGTTCCTTTTGTAAATTGTAAATTAACTTTTCAATTATTCAATCAAGAGAATTTTTCTCCTTGTTTACGTTCTGAACTTTGAGAAATTTAGAGCTTGTGGATTCAAGCTCGTGAATTACTTGCTGTTGTCAGAGCTCGTCG
Organism: Asparagus kiusianus; assembly: GCA_022839385.1. NCBI lineage: Eukaryota > Viridiplantae > Streptophyta > Magnoliopsida > Asparagales > Asparagaceae > Asparagus > Asparagus kiusianus. The sequence goes on along the minus strand of BQKN01065642.1, from coordinate 599,036 downwards.
GCATCGGAACGATATCCGAGCCTCCCCGTTTCTACGTCTGCATCATAAAGTTATCAGTTCTAACATCGGTCCTTAATAGTCTCTATTAACAGCTAATGCTCATACTGGTTGAGATCATTATAGTTATTTTCTAATCTACAATTTTGTTCTATATATTGTTTCTCAATTTTTTACTGAGCATTGATGTAGATAAACTAAATTAAATGCTCAGAAAAGCAAACTTTATACTTCACAGAGGATCTCACCCACTCGTATTAATATTATTGAAGATAATTCTTGTTTTCAGAGGGTGATATAGCCTTTGATTTATGTTGGCGCTCCTATAGCTAAGGACAAACTGAACAGGGTTCATTTTTAATTAGCTTCTTATTGATAAATTAAAAATCTAATTGCAAGATGGAAAGCTCGGTTGTTTTTTTGGTCAATGAAAGAATTTTATTCATTCACCAATTTTGTAAAGTTTATGTACATCAATGTACTCATAAACTGAGAACACTATAAGCTAAAGTTTGTAACAACAATCAAGAACAACAAACAAAAACATCTTAAACAATCTGACTGATAAACACAAATATTCTCTATAATTTGACTGTGTTTCACCTATGGATTTGTTGTTATTTGATGTATTTCCTTGCACTTTTTCCCTGTTAAGCTCCCTAGTTCTTGGTTACTACTCTATTTATATATTGTGTAGGAATTACTGGAGCTTAGCGTGGATTCGGAGTCAAGAAGGAGTAAAGGAATGCATGGAAAGAGGCTACACGGTCCCTCAGTGTTCAACAACACAGGCTTGTTGATTACACAAGAAAAGCCCAGAGAGCAGAGTGAAACAGAGTTAAACACGGTCTGATCATGTTGATATACACAGCCGTGTCGGTATCAGTATTCAGTTAGTACGAGATTTGAAGCAAGATTTGAAGTTATCTGTTAACACGGACTTTCCCAGAACTTAAATGAGGACGCCCAGAGGCATGAAAAACAACCAGAGACTGGAGATTTCAAGTTTTCTTTTTTTTCTTTTTCTCCCCATCTCTCTAAAAACTCTTAGATTAGGATTTCTTTAATTTGGCAAAGTGTTGGTTGTGAAGAATCGTGTGCAACATCTTGATTTTGACATTACGGTTTATTTTTTCTAATTTATCTTATTTTCTAGTTTACAATTATGATCTTATACATTGTTATCATGCCTTCTATTTTAATTATGTGTGAGTAATTATTTTTTCTAGGATTGAATTAGGTTCGACTATGGTTATGAATCGATGAACTGATCTTGTCGTTATCATTGATTATTTGATTTGCATTATTCAATTGCTAGTATCTAATTGCCTAGGGTTAATTCAATTAGCCACTGATTTGACTCCTTTAGGATGTTGATTTGAACTGAAAGGTTAGATTGACGTCCGAAAATAGTAATTGAATAAGAATTAATTGATCACGAAAGTAGGTTAATTATTCTTGGGAATATAAGGGACTAACGTGAACTTAATGGGTTTAATTTAGTTTAGCACCATGAAAATAGGTTGTTAGATTGAATTAGGCGCGACTTTTAGTCGTTGAAAGAGGCTAATAGTTATTATAGGCTAGTTGTTCCTAATGCATTGAGAGGTTTGATAACGATTAATTAATTTGTTGATTCAAACCGGAGTTGAAACCAAAGTTCAATCCTAGATTCTTTTAATCGAGTACTAGTTAGCGCGTTTGTTATTGATTCTATAATTAAAATCAAACTACCCATCACGATTGGTCTAGATAGTTACAAAACAGTGAAAATCAATAATTAACAACGAAGTCCCTGAGGATACGACCTTGTATTGCTACAACGATATCCGTGCACTTACGGATTTGAGTGAACAAGTTTTTGGCGCCGTTGCCGAGGACTTTGGCATTGTTAATATTGACTTTTTCATTGTTTGACTAGACTAGACATCTTTTTTCATTTATTTTATTTTTATTTTTTACGGTTGACTTGTTCCTTTGTTTTCTTGTGCAGGCACCCTTGTATGCCCAGATCCTTATGACTTGGAGAACCAATCAAGTGTGATCCCGAGATTGAAAGGACCTTGCCTCATATTAGGAAGAATGTACGAGAAACAAAGGACAATTTGGAAAGCAAAAAGATGGGAGTCCAAGAAAACCAAGGCAATCAAGACCGATCCTTGAAGGAGTTTGCATCACCAACCACCCATAGTGTAACGCCCCGCCCCGCCCCAGAATCCTGGAGTCAGTACGCTATTAAATCTGATGGACTGGCCTCACAAACCACCACATGTCTTTTCAACACGTTTTGTCCTCACTCACGTGCTCCCTGGAAAACTTCCCAGGGGGTCACCCATCCTAGAATTTCTCC
>BQKN01065642.1:583662-593689 GCA_022839385.1 Asparagus kiusianus | reverse complement strand
TCTATCAATACTAATCACATCACCCTCTCAAGGGTTGGGGTATTACACATAGCTCCCAATCTAGCATCTTGAAGCCTAATGTTGATGCCAACAATTTTGAACTCAAGCTTTCACTCCTCTCCATGGTTCAGCAAAACCAATTTGGGGTTACTCCAACCGAAGACCCAAACCTCCACATCTCAATCTTTCTGGAGTATTGTGACACCCTAAAGATGAATGGAGTGTCAGGATGCAATCAAGCTAAGGTTGTTTCGCTTCTCACTAAGAGACAAGGCAAGGGCTTGGCTGCAATCACTTCCACCGGGCTCCATTACTACATGGGACCAACTCTCAGAGGCGTTCCTTGCTAAATATTTCCCTTCGAGCAAAACACCCCAATTGAGGAATCACATAACAACCTTCACTCAGAAAGAAGGGGAGTCATTGTATGATGCATGGGAGAGGTACAAGGATCTTCTAAGAATGTGTCCACATCACAGGTTAGAGGATTGGCTCATAATTCACACTTTCTACAATAGTCTTCTCTACAACACAAGGATGACCGTAGATGCTGCAGCGGGTGGTACATTGATGAACAAAAGTATACGAGATGCAAAACAACTCATAGAGGATATGGCATAGAACCATTTCCAATGGTCAGGTGAGCGCTCTTTATGCAAAAAGAGCGGTAGGTATGATGTAGATGCATTAGACCACATTGCTTCTAAAGAAGATGCTTTATTTCAGAAATTTGATAAAATGAGCATGAATTCAGTAGCATCTAACCCAACTAACTGTGAAATATGTGGTATCATTGGACAATCTGTTATGGCATGTCAGATTGGAAACTCCCCTTCCCCTGATGCACCATTATCTGAACATGTTAATTATATGAATAGTTTTAATCAGAAAGGGGACCCTTTTTCCAATACGTACAACCCGGAGTGGAGAAATCATCCTAATTTATCATATAAAAATCCATCCTAGAACCCAAATCCTCACTTTAATTTTTGACCTCTAGGTTTTCAAGCCCTTAGACTTCCTTACCCTAGTCCCCAAAAGTCCAATTTGGAGAGCTTGATGGAGAATTTCGTGACATTCCAGAATAAACAGAATGAAGAATTTAGAAATCAGAATAGGATTATGAATGATGCCATTAAGAACCTAGCCTCTAAAGTTGACTCTTTAGCCACCCATAACAAAATGCTAGAGAATCAGATCACTCAATTAGCTCAGCAATTTAGCTCTTCTTCTAGATCTTCAGGGATGTTTCCTGAACAATATGAAACCAACCCTAAGGGATCTATCAATGCCATCACACTTAGGAGTGGAAAAGAGTTAGAAGGACCTATGATGATGAGTGATCATAGGGATGTAGTTGATGAGAGTGAGAAGTTAGTGACAAGTGAAAAAGAGCATGCTGGTTAGAAAGGAGAGAAAGTTGAGAGATATATTGCACCTGCACCTTACAAGCCTCCACTACCCTTTCCTCAAAGTCAAGTTAAGGCTAAGTTGGAAAAGCATTTTGGAAAATTCACAGAAATGTTAAAAAAAATTGCATATTAACATCTCAATCATTGAAGCCATATCTCAAATGCCCTCCTATGCCAAATTCTTAAAGGAGATTCTGTCAAACAAGAGACGATTAGAGGAGTATGAGATCGTAGCCTTGACTCAGGAGTGTAGTGATATAATTCAAAATAAGTTACCACCTAAGCTTAAAGACCCTGGCTCGTTTTCTATTCCTTGCACAATTGGTGATATATCAATTAATCGTGCTCTATATTATCTTGGTGCTAGTGTCAGTCTTATGCCATTGTCTATATGTAACAAGTTGTAGATGGGAGACTTGAAGCCCACTACTATCTCCCTCCAATTGGCAGATCGGTTGGTTAAACGTCCGGTAGGTATATTAGAGGATGTACCTATCCAATTTGGTAAATTCTATATTCCGGTTGATTTTGTTATTCTTGAAATTGAGGAGGACTCTTAAATCCCCATTATATTGGGAAGACCTTTCCTTGCTACCGCTAGAGCGATAATTGATGTGAAGAATGGAAAGCACTCTCTCAATATAGGGGATGAAAATATAAATTTTGACTTGTTTTCTACTACAAAATTTCCACTAACTTATAATACTTGTTGTAGGAATGATACGATTGATATGGTGGTTAGAAAAAACTTTACCAGAGATATCTCAAATGATCCACTTGAGAAATGCTTAGCAAAGGATGAAGTCTCTGTTGATGATGATAAGGAAATAACTTTCTATGTTACGATGCTTGATGAAAGCCCAACCTACACCAAAACCACCTACATCAAAGGACCTGATGCAGTGGCGGAAACTACAAAAGAGTTGAATGCCCAGGGTGTGTCCGCAGACACAATCGTGTCAAAAAACAACAGAAACAGTCCAGAACAGGTTTGTGAAGAGAAAACTGCACCTGGAAAGATGTTGAATAATGATTCCACATGATCAGGGTGTGTCCATAGACACAGTCGTGTCAAAAAGCAACAGAAAAAGTCTAGAACCAGTCCATCTCTACCAGTTGAAGTGGAATATAAGGCACATTGGGCTATCAAGAGCATTCATTTACATTTGAAAGAAGCAGGGGAACAGAGAAAGCTTCAACCAAATAAACTTGATGAATTGAGATTGGATGCATATGAGAATGCCAAGATTTACAAAGAAAGAATAAAGAAGTGGCATGATCAACATATCCTCTGTAAAGAGTTTACAGAAGGAGACTTGGTACTTCTACTTAATTCTCGACTCAAGCTTTTTCCGGGCAAACTTCGTTCGAGGTGGTCAGAACCATTCCAAGTGCATAAGGTATACCTATTTGGGGTTGTTGAAGTATGGAGTGAAGCCACGGAAACCTTCAAGGTCAATGGACAACGATTAAAGTATTATTTCGTGGGAACTCCGATCGAGAAGCTGGGTACTTGTACCCTTCCCGATCCATCGTCATTGTGAGCATTGAAGGGGTCGAGCTCATGACCATAAACAAGCGCTTCTTGGGAGGCAACCCAAGCTTTTCTTTCACTTTATTTTTCTTTTTAGTGTTTGATTTTAATTAGTTTTCTAATTAGGTTGACGTGAATTGATGTGCAGGTGGATAACGAGATGGATAACAAAGAGTTCAAAGAAAAAAAGGAGAGAGAAGGAGATGATTAAGGAAAAATGCTGAATACACAGTTTACACGGCTAGGCTGTGTCCACCAACACAGCCGTGTAGCAGTCGGGACGGTCTTCATCTCATTTTCAGTGTCTACCACACCTTGGGAAGACGCCTACTACACCCATGGTTGAAAAAAAATACCAAACCCTCCTGTCCTCACTTCTTCCTCATTCAAACCCCCTTACAAAACCGCCACTGACCTCCCAATTAGTTTCTCACCTCCCAAAAGCCTATCAATCCCCATTAATTTCCTTCCCCCCATTAACTACACCAAAACTCAAACGTTCCCAAAACCCACTTACTTCCCTAAAGAGCCCAAGCATCTCTGACCTTCCCTCACAACCAGCACTAGAAACCTCCCCCAACATTAATTTTTACATTCCCCCATTTAATATTTTATTCTATCTATCCCACCAACTTCTGACTTCTCTATTAAAAACCCACTGCCTTTTCACCTACACCAAAACCCTCTCACTATTTTGACCTCTAACTCACCGCAGGAGAGTCTCCAACACTAAGACACAACCCCTGCAGTTCAGCCGAGAGCAGCACCAAGGAAGAACAAAACAAAGATCTGATCCATTTGGCCCCATGGCTCCAAAACGCAGAAAAACAAATGAAGCAACAACCTCCAATTCTCCATCAGCATCGCAACAATGATCTATAAAGGGTTCATCAAATTGGAGCGGGGGTAACAACACTTAAGAGCGGTGAGTCCCATTTCTCTTCCTCATTTATGATTATTCCCACACATTGAGGACAATGTGCAATTTAAGCATGGGGGAGTGATTTTGTTGCGATGATGTTTCATATATGTTTTGGAGTGTTTTTCTTTGTATTTTTGAGTGCTTGTTTTCTGTGTTGGGATTTTTCATTTAGCTTTCTAAAAAAAAGGAGAGAGAAGAAAAAGAAAAAGAGTACCACTGTTTGAAAAACCTTCTAACACGTACATCATTTATTTCACATGCCCCATTGTTAAAAAAAATCTTTCTTTCATGTTCAGTTGATTAGGATGTTATCTGTTCGAGTTCCACTCTACCGATACTTAACTCCAAACATTAGAATAGATAGGAATGACTTTTGGCTTAACCCATCTAATTAAAATCTAAGCTTCTTTGGTGACTTGGACTACTTTTTGGTTACTGGAGAAACACTCGGCCTTTAAAAAAGAAAAAAGAAAAAAAATGAGTCCTAAAGTCTGTTGCACCGACTACCTGGCACCGCACCCTCAGAAGTATGGCGGTCACGTCGGTAGGTGTTAATTATGACGGGATCTAACAAAAAATGAATAAATAAATAAAATGCGAGGAAACTGAGTGCTCCTTTGAGACCTTAAAGCAGGAAGATTATGACCCATTGTGATGAGATATGTATCTATCACAAGGAGTTTTGGGCAATCAACTAAAAAAATTTAACTTTGCCATGCAATTTTTTTCTAACATTTATGAGTTGAGTCACTTGCACTAACGTACGTGAAAGCCTACAGATACATTTTCTTCAACTTTGAACTTGAGACAAGATCTCTATTTTGACATTGGGTTGAGTGGAATAATGTTGCATGTGAACTTGAGAATAGTGGATATCTTTGTGCTTATTTTCTATTTTCGTTGTCATTTGTTCAAATCTGTACCCTCTCATGTGTGTGTTTCCATCTGTTTTGCTTGAGGACAAGCAATAGTTCAAGCATGGGGGACTTGATAAACACAAATATTCTCTATAATTTGACTATGTTTCACCTATGGATTTGTTGTTATTTGATATATTTTCTTACACGTTTTCCCTGTTAAGCTCCCTAGTTCTTGTTTACTGCTCTATTTATATATTGTGTAGGAATTACTGGAGCTTAGCGCGGATTCGGAGTCAAGAAGGAGTCAAGGAATGCATGGAAAGAGGCTACACGGTCCCCTAGTGTTCAACAACACAGGCGTGTTGATTACAGAAGAAAAGCCCAGAGAGCAGAGCGAAACAGAGTTAAACACGGTCCGCTCATGTTGATATACACAGCCATGTCGGTATCAATATTCAGTTAGTACGAGATTTGAAGTAAGATTTAAAGTTATTTGTTAACGAGATCTTTCCCAAAACTTAAATGAGGACGCCCAAAGGCATGAAAAACGACTAGAGACTGGAGATTTCAATTTTTCTTTCTTCTTCTTGTCTTAATCACTCTAAAAACTCTTAGATTAGGATTTCTTTAATTTGGCAAAGTGTTGGTTGTGAAGAATCGTGTGCAACATCTTGATTTCGACATTACGGTTTATTTTTTCTAATTTATCTTATTTTCCAGTTTACAATTATGATCTTATACATTGTTATCATGCCTTTTATTTTAATTATGTGTGAGTAATTATTTTTTCTAGGATTTAATTAAGTTTGACTATGGTTATGAATCGATGAACTGATCTTGTCTTTATCATTAATTATTTGATTTGCATTATTTAATTGCTAGTATCTAATTGCCTTGGGTTAATTCAATTGGCCACTGATTTGACTCCTTTAGGATGTTGATTTGAACTGAAAGGTTAGATTAATGCCGAAAAATAGTAATTGAATAGGAATTAATTGATCACGAAAGTAGGTTAATTATTCTTGGGAACATAAGGGACTAACGTGAACTTAATGGGTTTAATTTAGTTTAACACCATGAAAATAGGTTATTAGATTGAATTAGGTACGACTTTTAGTCGTCGAAAGAGGGTAATAGTTATCATAGGCTAGTCGTTCCTAATGCATTGAGAGGTTTGATAACGATTGATTAATTTGTTGATTCAAACCAGAGTTGAAACCAAAGTTCAATCCTAGATTCTTTTAATCGAGTACTAGTTAGCGCGTTCGTTATTAATTCTATAATTAAAATCAAACTACCCATCACGATTGGTCTAGATAGTTACAAAATAGTGAAAATCAATAATTGATAACAAAGTCCCTGAGGATATGACCTTGTATTGCTACAACGATATTCGTGCACTTGCGGATTTGAGTGAACACTAACTACAACTCTTTTGAGTTTATCGGGAAAGCTCAGTTGTTATCAGCAAGTGGTAGAATTATTTTATTATCGCATGTGATTTTCAATCTACATATCCACATTTTTGCTGCTATACCAGTTCTTAAGTCCATCATTTATGATTTGAAAAAAATTATGTCTTAACTTTTTTTGGTGTTATATTGATGGAATCTCCAAACATCTCTAGTGTAACTGGAAAACCTAAAGAAGAGGATGGCATTGGCATTCGAAAGTTTGATGACTTTCAGAAGGCTTTCTCTTTTAAGATGGTGTGGGATTTTCTCCATGGTGATTCTCGCTAGGCTTTTTATATGAGAGATAAATATTTGAAGGGTGATCATCTCTTAGCTTCAAGTGCCCACTTCCTCATCTCCTATTTAGAACATGTTAGTTTCTCATGTGAAAGAGGTTAGGGCATGCTCTAAATACCTCATTCGATTTGGCAAGTCTAATTTTTGGTTCAACCGATGGTGAGGGGATTCATTGTTAGAATGTTGTTCAAGATGTAATAATGATCATGTCATATCTCTTATTTGATTAATAACAAACTCTCATTTGCTATATGATTAGTTTGTAAGATAATATATTTCAAGAATAAACAAGTATGAACAAGTTGTGATTTAAAATGATATAAAAATCAATACAATTAGTTGATTTTAGCCTTGAACCATTGATGAGCTCGAGGCACCATCAATGGTGACACTAACCATCAATGGACTACAATCAATAATCTATATTTTCCAAAAATGAGAAATTAAACTATCTATGAACTATAATCTACCATCAACAATTGCTTCAATCATTGATGGACTACAGTAAAAAAATTTATAATTTTTAGAAACAAGAATGTGAATAATCGGTGGATTACATGCAATCATCGATGATCATCAATGCCCCATCGATGGTCGAATTTAACCATCGATGGTTTGGACGCATTTTAGCAAATTTCCAAATTTAATTTTAGTCATTTGATGATAGTTTTGATCTCTTATTTCAATACTAATTAGAGAACCTCTTTCCAATTCAATCAAGATCTATTTAAAGAGGGATTGAGGAAGAGATTAATAAGGAGAAACAAAAAGGTAATTGGCATAAGATTGAGAGATCAAACTTTAGGGTTTAGTGAGAGTTTGAGTTTTGAGAATTTGATTCCCTAAGCCTCGTTAAACTTCTTCTTGTTGTGCTCAATATTAGAGGATTGTTTTAGTGAGGGAGTGTCTTTGTGTTCAACATCAATATCATTTCTTCACAAATCATTATCGACATCGATTTGAAGAACAATTTGTTTAAAAGGGCTATAATATCTTTTCAATTGTCCCTTAATTTTTTGTGTTGGTTTCATTCTAAAACTTGTGTGTTTGATGGCTTACTCAAGCCAAGGTAATTGAGTGTTAGTGTACTCAAGCTAGGTGAATTGAGGGTCGCTAGATAGGGCTAGGTTTTTTTAACCATTGTGAGGAGTTGGGAATATCGACTTGTTTCTGATAGATTCTAGTGTCCTGTTTGTAAAGGCTACTAAACCGAATTGTGATTCAAGAAAACTACAATCATAATGAAGAAGACCCTTTACGAGAAAGTAGAGTAGACGTAGGATTTTGATTTGAACTAATATAAAAATCCTATGTGTTTATGTGTTGGTTTCTTTCAGTTTTTCACATATTTTATTTTTGTTGCATATTCTAAGTTTAATCAAATAATTTTAGCAATCCTATTCACCCTCCCCCTTCCCCCTCTAGGATTGCATCTTAGTTCCAATAAGTGGTACTCGTTACCCATCTTCAAGTATGACAACCTAGGGTAGAGATGTCAAGCCTTACAACCACTTAAAATTTTCCTAATGGACACACCGTCAACATACCCCTTTTCAATGGTACTAATTACACATATTTGAAAGCATGTATGAAAAGTTTTCTATTATCCACTAGTTTAGATATTTGGGAGAGTGTAGAATACATGTATAAGCAACCTACTACTGAGGTAGATTGTATTAAAGTTGTTCTAACTAAGGATAAGTGCACTCCACAGTATAAAAAAATTTAATCCCATAATTCAAAAGTCATGAATGTTTTATATTATTCTCTTACTGCTAAAGAATTTTACCATCATTCTAATTGTTCTACTATGCAAGAAAATTAGAAAACACTTGAAGTCACTCATGAAGGAACTTCACAGGTTAAGGGCGCAAAGCTCGCAATGCTAGTGAGCAAATATAAGAATTTTAAGATGAATGCCTCAGAAAGCATCCAGGAGATGATTACACGATTCACTGATATGGTGAACAAATAAAAAACCTTAGGGAAGGAGTACGATAATAAGAAGCTATGCAGAAAAATACTCCATTACTTATCCTGGGATTGGGAACTAAAGGCAATAACAATAGAAGAGCTTCAATTTCTAAACTTTCACTTGATGATCTTGTAGGTAATCTCATCACTTATGACGTTTGACTGAAAGAGGGAGAAGATGCCTCGGAAGAATATTCAAAGAAGTAGTCATTAGTCTTACAAGCAAAGAAGGAGAAATCCCGATCAAGGAAGAAGATAGAGTCAGACTTAAGTTCATAAGATAAGGATGTTCAATCTGCACTTATTGCAAAAAGGTTCAAGTCTTTTTTAAAATCAAAGAAATGACTAAAAATCTTTAGAAAAGTTGAAATCAATTTAATAAATAGGTAAGCAATAATTCCTCAAGTGATTCTAAAACTAAACCAATCTGGTTTCTTTGCATTAAATCAGGTCACTACAAGAATCAATGCTTATTTGAACATAAAAGAGAAGAAGGGGGGTAAGTGTCCTAAAGTTACAACCTGGGATTTGACATTTGAGGATGAGTCTGAAACTAATACAAGCGAAGATGACAAACAAGAGAATAAGTGTCTAATGAGAAAAGACGCTTTATTTTCATATTCTGCTCAGAGTAACTCAAGTGGTTCTGCTAGTGAGTATTCGAATGAGGAGGTGTATCCTTCTTATGATTAGCTTTATTCTAAATATAAAAAGATGCTAGTTCATTTAGAAAATATAGATTATAAATATGAAGAAACTAAAAAGAAGAATACAAACTTAAGGAAAAAACTTTTATCAAAGAAAGTTAAATTTTTTTCTTCAAATTTGAATTTAGTTGATTCAACCTCTTTCGAGTGCAAACAATGTTCTGAATTACAAAATTTAATTTTCTTGTTTATTGAAGCAACTCAAAAATATTCTATGTGAAAAAGAAAAGTTAGTTGCTAAGATAAATGAGTTATTTTGTGATTTGCCATCTGAACAAATTAAGTTTAAAACTCAATGCACAATAATTATTTTCAAAAATGAACAACTAAAATTTAAAATTAGTGATATGAAAGAGGCCATGAAGAATTTTTTTATTGTACTCAAAATGTCTTAACATGGTTCTTTCTAATCAACAATTTGTAAAGCTAAAACTAGACTTGGTTATTCATATTTTGAAAAACATATAACGTTTAATCTTCTTTTGTAAAGAGTAAAAAAACTTAGTTATTTTGATCTTATTCCCAATGGAACTTATCATTCCATATATATACTCATTATGTGGAAAAATTAGACATGTTCAAATGAGTTATCATATGAGATATAGGATTAAAATAATCAAATAGATTTGGATACTGAAAGGCATTATTGCTGACCAATGTGGATCTATGTGGATACCTAGGTCATAATTATATATTTTTCTGTAGACCTATAAGTTCCAAGGATTGAGGCAATGCACAACAGTTGATTAAAGTTTTAGGTTAACAAATCCAATCCTTGATTTGCATTATAAGGAGATACAAGTTTGAGTTTGATATATTTGTTATATATTATCTCCTCATATAGTTCAGTATTTCTAAACTTATATA
>BQKN01065642.1:559378-580662 GCA_022839385.1 Asparagus kiusianus | reverse complement strand
TTATTTACAAACTCAACTTTCTAAGATCATATATATATATATTCTTCATCATTAATTGTCTATCGATGAGACCATCGATGGTTCACCATCAATGGGCAGATAAAAGTGGGGCGTTTTTTTTTTACTTTTTACTCTCTTGATCTCTTCTCTACATATCTCTGAGTTATTATTGATTTTGTTTTGGATTTGGGTTACTTTTGTCGATTTATCATCGTCGTCTTCATCTTTTTGTGTTTTTAGATCCAAATCAAATCAAAAGAGGTATCGTTTTTAAACCCTAGATCCTATTTTTCTATTTTCTTTGGTCTTATCTTGTTTTTATTAATATAAAATGTGTGGGTGAATGATTAATTGATGTTAGAATAGTTTAGATCTTAGAAAGTTGAGTTTGTAAATAAATTTTGATTGATTTATGACAAAAATATGTCAGGTTTGGCTCTTGGACCATTGAAGGTCAAAGAACACTATCGATGGTGTGTTCAATCCATCGATGGTTGACAATCATCCATCGATTGTCAGAAGGCTGAAACTACAAGTTTTGTCTCTATTTCATATTTTACACAATTTTCTTTGTTTGTAAGCTGTCCTTGGTATATTCTCTATGTTATTATGTGATAGTTTGATTTTATCAAGAATGTCAACTAGAAAGAGAGTTTGATCTTCACAATCTTCTTCTTCTCCAGAGCTGCTTGAGAAGTATAAGAAGATGAACATCATCTATGAGCATGAATTGGATAAGAGTTACTTGGAGATGTACCATAATCTGATTAGGTTTTTGGATGTCGTTGGACTAGGATCCATGAAGAACAAAGGAAAAGGAAGGGAGAAGTCCTAACATTACTTGGGTTTGAGAGTTTCATATGAACTACAATCGAGCCTATCGATCTATAAAGACTAGGACCAGGGTGAGAGATTAAAATCAGTGTTGACTACATCCACAAGCTTCTTCATCTTCCTCCTCCACAGTCAGGATGTCCTGATATTTTTTAGTTTTTTGAGAATATCATTTTAGGTTCTCCAGAGTACATCTACATCACCGAGTTTCTTTTAGCTAGATTCACTTTAGGGGGATTTAACTTGGGTTACCTGAAGCCTAACTATATTCTTCTCAACCTCTTTTTTCAGTTTGATTTATATCCTAGCACTACTCACACTACTTTGACTTTTAGGGATGTCATCCGGCTATACTGGTTAGCCACAAGTAAGTCTTTTGATCTAGCTTAGTTATTTTATCTAGATGTGATTTGTTACTTCTAGTGCTAGGGAGATGATAGAGAAGATGAAGAAGTAGAACACCCGGCTTATCTACCCTTTCTTGATCATGCGTATCTACAGAGACTAGAGGGTCCCATCATTCCTTCAGATTTGATGGAGAAGGGAAGTTGCTTTAAGTGATGAAACGACGAGGAAGTGTCTTGGGCGAGAGGTAGGATAGAGCCTTTAGCTGGTCAACCATCAAAGTCCTATTGTGTAGGTGATGTACGCTACTCTTCTGAAGGTGGTGATGCTCGGTAGACACTAGATTCATTAGGAACGAGATTTGAGGAGCTACAGTTGGAGATGAGAGCTCAGCATTAGCAGTTGTAGATGGAGATGTGCACACAACATCAATAATATGATGCTTCTCAATAGTACATTATGAAAGCTCTTCGGCAAGCAAATCCCAGACTTTTATCACCACCGGCCTACGAAGACTACATGCCATAGGCAGCTTGTGGACATGGCCAGGAGGAGATGGAGAGAGAATATGACCACCAGTGATTATTATCTTTTTTTCTTTTTCTTTTCTAGGTTCAGGTTTATTTTTCATCTTTCTTTAATTTTCCATTTATTTCTTCTATTTTAGACCTGTATATTTAGATGCATGATGAGACCCACTAGCATGTACTAACTGATATTTGCACTCACTTTAAATCTGTTTAGTTAGTATTTACATACATGATCATCTATCATATTGTATGTATATAGATTTTCTATTTTATTTATTTTTTATTTGATTTTTATTTATTTTTTATATATTGAAAATAAAATAAAAATTACTCTTTCTTTTTTTGTTTTCTTTAAAAAATTAAAAACAAAATAAAAATTTCTTTTCTATATTTTTTGTTTTTAAAAGAAAAAACTTGAACATGCCTATGTATATACTTTTACATAAAATATTTAGATATTATTATATGTTGGTATATAGGCATGGGTTTATCATATTGGTTCACATAATTTTCACATATATCTATATTATATGTGCACACATGCGTTTATAAATATATCGATAAACATGACGATTTACAATATTCTTCATATTACTTTTTACATCTTAGTATTATTTTATCATATTTAGTCTTGTAAAAGAAAGAATAAAGTTTTTTATATGTTTTTGATAAAGTATTCTTGGATATATCAAAACAAGCTTAAGCTTAATCTATACATGAATATGGCATCATATTTTTATTCATATACAAAGTACATATGAGCTATAAAACAACAAGAATAAGAATGTATTTGTGAAAAAGATGGTCAAAGACCCACACTCTATAAATCCACAGCAAAATATGAGGGTATTTGTTAAAAGGTGGTTAAAGAACTCACACTTGTAGATATAACCGTGCATTATGATAAGGGTATCCATCCATCCCATGCTTAATATTTTTCTATATTAAGATATGATGTACATCACCATCCATACACTATTGTTCTTCCTCTAAAAAATTCCTACATGGTTGAGGCTATAGATCAAGATTTTGGATCTTTTCTACTGGTTGAGATAAATCAAGTTGTATAACAAAAGAAAGCTCAAACTAGATAAGATATGCCTAATTTATTTTATGATCTAATATAATTACTTCTATTGTTGTTTTTACAAACTTTTTATTGATATTTTTATAGTTTTTGTGTGAATTTGATATGACTTATCATGTTTTGCAGTTAAATATGTATCTCTTATGCTATTTTTTTCAAAAAAAAATTCTTTTGTGAATCAGTACATATTTTTCTTCCTTTTAGCTTTGGATAATTCTTATTTGGATTTTTAGGTATATTGTATATCCTAGACGTGCTTTTCCTTTTGATAACAACAAAATGTAGGAGAAAAAAATGAAATTCGAAACTATGTTGTTCTAGGGGGATTTTTGAGTTTTGATGATTTCATGATGGTTTGAATAGGTTATTATAATTTTTTGCTTAGTTTTAGGGGAAGTTTTGAGTTTTTGGAATACCTGTAACTTTCATGTATGCATTTTTGTATAGAGAGCTTTACATCACATGTCATATATTTTATGAGTTTATTATATACCGAATATATATCTCACCATGTTTTTAAATTTTGTATTTCAAATTTTGAGTTTGTTATTATCAAAAGGGGTAGATTGTTAGAATATTGTTTGGGATGTAACAATGTTCATGCAATATCTCTTTTTTGATTAATAACAAACTCTTATTTGCTACTGATTAGTTTGTGAAATGATAAATTTTAGGAATAAGTAGGTATGAACAAGTTGTTGTTCAAAATGATGCGAAAATTAACATAAATAGTTGATTTCAACCTTGAATCATCGATGGTCGCACAAGTCATGAACCATCTATTGTCGCACAAGTCATCATGGACTACGGTCAACAATATGTATTTTTTAGGAATGAGAAATCGAACCATCAATGGACTATATAGTCAATAATCTATATATTTTAGAAACCAAAATTTAAACGATCGATAGACTACATGCAAGCATCAATGATCATCAATGGCTCATCGATGGTTGGGTATAACCATCGATGGTCTGGACGCATTTTGGCAGATTTCCAGATTTAATCTCAGCCTTTCGATGACAGATTTGATCTCCTATTTCAACAATGATTAGAGAACCTCTTTCCAATTCAATCAAGTTCTATTTAAAGAGGGATTGAGGAAGAGATTAGTAAGAAGAAAAAAGACAATTTAAATAAGATTGAGAGATCAAATTCTAGGGTTTGGTGAGAGTTTGAGTTTCGAGTATTTGATTCCTTGAGCCTCGTTCAACTTCTTCTCATTGCGCTCAATATTAAAGGATTGTTTTAATGAGGAGGAGTGCCCTTTATGTTCAACGTCAACATTGTTTCTTCATAGATCATTGTTGACATTTATTTGAAGATCAATTTATTTAAAAGGGCTATAAGACCTTATTTAATTGCACTTTAATTATTTTGGATGGGTTTTGTATTTCAAACTTAGGGGTTTGATGCCTTACTCAAGTCAAGGTAATTAAGGGTTGGTACACTCAACCCAGGTGAATTGAGGGTGGCTATATAGGGCTAGATTTCTTCTGGTAATTGAGAAGAGTTGGGTATTTCGAATAATTTTCAGTAGATTCTAGTTTCCTGTTTGTAAAGCTTACTGAACCAGATTGTGATTCAAGAGAACTCCGATCACAATGAAGAAGGCCCCTCACGATTGCGTGTGTTCATGTATTGGTTGCTTTCAGTTTTTCTCATATTTTATTTTCACTGCATATTCTGAGTTTAATCAAATAATTGTAGTACTCCTATTCACCCCCCCCCCCCCACCCCCCCAAGGCTTGCATCTCAATTTCAACATTCATGTTCGTTTGATTTTATTGTCAAAGAAGATATCACTTATCCTACTTTAAAAGTTTATGAAGTCTTTCCCGAAGGGGTTCCATGTTTTAGATTTCTTAAATAGTTTTCATGATAAAAAATTTTCTCTTTCTTTAGCTCCAGATAAATAAATATGTTCGGTCCAAATCACATAATAGGAAAAAGTCTGACTTGGAGAATGTGGCAAGGGATCAAGGTTTGTCAATTGTAAAGTGGAAAGCTTTTTTTTTTTGGTAAATGAAAGTTTTTTATTCATCACCAAATGTAAAATGAATGTACATCATGAATCTCATCATATGTATGAGATAACAAAACTGACATTAAGAGTTCAAAAGAAATAGAACTCAATCAAAGAACACTCCATAAAAAGATCTCAGCAACTAACAGCAGCTGAAACCCAGCTAATTGCTCTCCTCAATAACTGTCATAATGAAATGATCCATTCTCCGTCTTCTGGCTTAAAAGATCCATTGAGAACAAATGAGTATATGCAGAATTTGATATCTTTAGAAAGCTGATCAGCTGTCCTAGCTTTCTCCTTGAAAATCCTGAAATTCCTCTCTCTCCATATACTATAAATTGCTGTAGTTAAAGCCATCCTTTTAATCTTTTGCTTGAAACCATTCCCCTTTAGTTTTTCACAGTACCAAATCACAAGCTGATTCCAGTCACAGGATTGCCATTTGAATCTGAGCCAACCCATAATTTTAAAGCACACTTCTCTTGAATAGCAGCACTCAAAGAAAAGATGGTTTCTGTTTTCAGAACCAGTGCACAGACAACAATTGTTAGTGATCATTAATCCCCTCTTAATCAGTCTGTCAATAGTGAGCAACCTATCTTGGATTGCTAACCAACAGATAAAAGAGTGACTGGGGAAGTTTGTAGTCTCCCAAACTGTTCTATGCCATGGCATAACTGAAGAATTAGGGGAGAGAGCATTGTACAATGCTGAAATCTGGATTCTAGAATTGTCAGAGCAAGATTGGATGAGCAGCAACAAGTTATTTACACCTCCACAAAAGTTAACAGCTTTATCTCTGACTTTCAATATTTTTTTCCACATCCATGAGTCCCAGTTTTTAGCCTGAACATGCCATATATCATCGTTTCTTAAGTATGCACTGTGTATCCATTTGATCCACAGACTCTCCTTATTAACATGGATATGCCACATTAATCTCAGCATAGTTGTCATATTCCAATTTGTTGCAGAGTAGATGCCAAGACCCCCATGCCTTTTACTCAAACAGGCTTTATCCCAAGAAACAAGAGGAATTTTATGCTTTTGGTCCGTTTTGCCCCATAGAAAGTTTCTGCACATTTGATCAATCTTCTGCAATACTCTAACAGGTAGTATATAATTTGAAGTCCAATATATCTGGATGCCAAGTATAGCACTCTTAATAATTTGTAATCTGCCAGCAAAAGACAGAGCTCTGTTTTTCAAACAAGCTTTTAATTGATCTGAGATTCTATTTAAAAGAGGAGAACAATCAGCATATGATAATCGTTTTGATATCAAAGGAACCCCTAGGTAATTGATGGGCAGTGCACCCTCAGTGAAGTTAAGAAGATTCCTAATCAAGTCTTTGGCATGTTCATCAACACCACTGTAGAAGATCTTACATTTTTCTGGATTCGCTACCAGTCCTGATACCTCACTAAACTCTTTGAAGCAATTGAAAAGAAGCTTAACAGAATGAAAGTCACCCTTTGAAAAGAGGAGGAGATCATCCGCAAATATTAGATGAGTGATTTTTAGCTCCCCACACCTAGGATGAAATTTAAAAGATCTGTCCTCTTTAAGCATGTCTAATTTTCTTGACAGGAACTCCATACCCAGTGTAAACAAATAGGGAGAAACAGGATCACCTTGTCTCAAACCCCTTTCTCCTTTGAAATATCCATGTAGTGTGCCATTTAAAGAAATAGAGTATTTTGGGGATGTAATGCAAACCATGATCCAATTTGTAAAGATATCAGGGAACCCCAGTCCAGTAAGCATATCTTTAAGAAAATCCCAACTTATAGTATCGAAAGCCTTCTTGATATCTATACTCATCATGATCCAGGGTGAATTATGTTTCCTGCCATAGCTCCTCATAATCTCATGAGCCATCAAGATATTACTTGATATTTGCCTTCCTTTAACAAAGGCATTTTGAGCCTCATTTATCAAAAAGCCCATCACTGTCTTAATTCTAAGTGGAAAGCTATTTGGTAGTCTTCGCACGAAGACCGGCCTTTCCATGTGGAGGTTAATTAATTCAGAACAAATTGCCTTTGGACTTTAATATCGCTAGACTTGGCATTCGTATTGTGTTTTCTGTAGGCGGTGTTGTGTTTAGAAACAAGTTGAAAAGCTAGACCATGTCTTTGTAGGAGGGGAGTCAGCCAAACTTCGGGTACTGTTTTTAATATTTGTATAGAAAACTATACTTCCATATCCTTGTGGCTTAACTCCCCATGCACGATATGCTTAGAATATGTCCACCGTCTATTCTTTGTTGGGGGTTATGGTTGGAGAAGAACAAGCGAGATGAAGCTCCACGCGGTACACTTCAATTTTAGACTCGATCTTACAATTGGCTCTAGATTTGAATGAAATATTCGATCACTTTGAAGGTCCCCTACTCGATCGAGTATGTTGAAAGAGGATCTTGTTTTGCTTAATGTACTGGATAACACTATTTTTATCACTAAAAGTGCTTGTTAAATACAAAAAGCCGACCATTTTTTATTATAAACTTTACCCAGACGGCCCATATATTCAAAACCCTAGTCCTTGTGGTGGAGAGGCGGTGATTCATGATAAAGCAGGGAGAATGGTGACAATGAAATCTATTAACTTGGCACTGGTTCTAATTTTTGGGGTGAATTAATGGCTTTTATAGAGGACCTAATTTTATATAGAGGTGTGTGTATCTCCAATGTTGAAATTGAAGCTAATCGTCTCATTATGGTTGACTTTGTTAGGGATTCGAAACAATCAAATCGAATTTGTGCCATTCTGGACCTTGTGTTTGAGAGTAGAAAAGTAGGAAAACCACCGCAAATAAAAGATAAAACTTACAGGAAAATAAATAAGAAAGAACACACCAGATTTAACGAGGTTCGGCAACGTGCCTACGTCCTCAGGAGCCACATCACACAATTTTTTGATTAATTGAAGAAGATTACAATGCCCACAAATAGGTTTTTATCTCTCTGAGATCTCTCTGAAAGAATCCTCTCAAAACCTTCCTTTTCTATTGCACATAAAACCTAAAAACGTTTAAGGTATATATAGAGTCACAACCCAAAACAGATTACCAAAAGAATCAGGATTCTGGAAATCCCAACTCCGGTCGACCGGACATGCAAAGTCGGTCGACCGGCCAGAACGACGAATTCTGCAGGGTCTGGCGTGCACGTTTTGGTCGACCGGATTCCTCATGTCGGTCGACCGACCAGAGTGTCGATTTCTTCTCAGTTTCCTGCAGGCATCGCGGTCGACCAGGTCTCCTCCGTCGGTCGACCGGCCAACGATTGGACTGTTTTGTTTGTCTTTTTTTTTCAGCTTTGAGTCTACACGAGCTTAGCCTAACAGACTTCATATAAGATTCAATCACTCCATCGCAATTCCGATCATTATGAAAGGATATCATGCAATTGTTATCCTCCACAACGTTTCACATCAATCACATGTGCAAAGAAACTAACTCGATAGCAGACAAATTGACAGCAAATGGTTCTAGGTTTTCATCTCTCGGTCTTTTTGCTTTAGAAATAAAACTTCCATAAAATATCAGGCTCACTTTATTTGATGATAGATTGGGCCTCCCGCATATAAGAAAGAAATTCATATCACGGCGTACTTGATAATCCATCAAGTTCCCACCTTTATTTTTCAGAGTATCTTTCTTGTATGGGGTTTCGCCCTTAGCAAGTGCAGCAGCCTCCCAAGGAGGCTCCTAAGGGTGATGTGGTAATGAAAAGCTCCCAACATGCTCCAACAAGCTCCCAAGTATGCTCGTAAGTCCTAGTTGACAGTGGGATCCACCATGGAGCTCCTAAGAGCTCCACAAATTTGTGGAGCACTTGGGACCTCCTAAGGGGTGAGGGCCCACTAAAAAATATTTTTTATTAGATTTATTATTTTAAAATATATTTATAAAATGTTAGAGGTAGAAGAATATATTTTTTTAATAATATTTAAGCTTTTAATTGGGAGTTTGTTGGAATATTTCTCCTAGTAAGAAGCTCCTAAGTGGGCCCTATGCTTGAGAGCACTCCAACAAGAGCTCCCTACTAAGAGATTGCTGCACTTACTCTATGTGCCCCTTCCCCCTCCTATACCTTTTCCTATAAATAAATAATCAGGTCTACCTGAGGACCTGTAAGAAGTTTCAATAAAAAAGATATAGATAAACTTCACATTTGATAAATGAATAAAATTATTCACTGACAAAAAATATATATAATCCTCAAAATATACCATGACTTCAAAATTTTGATATAATTGTTAGGGACTCTCCCATGATAGTGCAACCTAGTTCAATTCCCACTGACCATGAATTAAAAGTGGATTTCTTAAAAATTGATACCGATTGCGTGAGTCTAGATTTCGGCCCATAAAAAGGATGCTTAACCTACAAAAACATGTTACAATATAAAAATATAATTAACCCTCAATTTTCATCAAAACTTTAAAGTTAGATATTGTGCCTTTTCTTTTGGCTACTCCATATAGTATTCAAAGGGTTACTTACTCAGGTTGCTTCTCTTGTATTAACATTGTTTATAATGGGTATGGAAACTGGGAAGATTAGATAGGATAAGAAGAGATAAGAATACAACTTACATCCCTATTACTATATATCTTTTAAACTATGATAATTTAGTGGTTCATATACGTACACTGTAATCTTTGAGGATGCAACCCGCAATTTGTAGCATGTAGCATAATCAAATCATTCCTTAGTTTGCTCAAATATATTCTGTAACATTTCTTATTCATACTATTGTTATTATTATTATTTCTGTGTAGCTAGCTATATAACCTACAAGATGTTGGTAGAGGGTAGATATGTATAAAAGCCACTTTGTTTGGTTATGCTTCGAAATGTTATTTTCTAGTCTCAGCTTCTTCACTGACCTCTTCCTCTTCCTCTTCCTTTCTTTCTCTCTCTCTTCCGACCCCCAATGCACTGATATCACTGCACCAACCAAAATCCTAACTTTCTCCTTCTCGCTCTTTCTATTTACTCCCTCCTATAGCTAGCTAGTAACTACTTTTTGATCATCATGGCCTCAATGAACAACTGGCTAGGCTTCTCACTCTCCCCTCAAGACCAACCAGCACAGTCAACAGACGGCCGCGCCGGAGAAGTCTCCGGCGACTTCTACGGCATCTCCACCGACTCTCCGGCGGGCCCACCAATCGCGATCCCTAACCATAACGTGGGCCCATTTGGCATCCTCGAAGCCTTCAACCGATCCAATCACCACCAACCTCAAGGTCCAAAAAGAAAACAAAAATGATCATCAAATTAAAATCTTTACTTCATGCATTGAGTTTCATTTTAATTGATTCGCTTACAGAGTGGAGCATGAACGGGAGCTCATCGGAGCTGTCGATGCTCATAGGATCGATGAGCAGCAACCACCAGAACCTAACAAACATCAACATCGACAGCAACCAGCAGCCGAAGCTCGAAGATTTCCTCGGTGGTGGGGGCCACTCTTTCACCGCCGACCATCAAAACTCTGACGATTACATAATCCCCAGTAACAACAGTACTAATATTGACAGCAACAACGGTATCGGTATATCGATGATAAAGACCTGGCTACGGAACCAGCCGGTCCCCACGCTGACGCAGCAGCAGAGAGAGAGCTGTAGCGCCGCATTGGTAGCGGTTGCCGCGAGCTCGCAGAGCCTGTCGTTGTCGATGAGTACCGGGTCGCAGCCGGGCTCGCCCATGGCGATGATTCCCGCTGGCGGAGGGGAGCCTTCAGCGTCCGAGGGAAGCAAGCAGAAGAGTGGGTTGGATGTGCAGAGCGGTGCAATGGAGGCGGCGCCGAGGAAATCTATTGATACGTTCGGGCAAAGGACTTCTATTTACCGAGGGGTAACTAGGTAAGGGGAACATGCATTTTCTATTAGTTTCGTGAAAAGATTAATTTTGTTTTCCATCATCTCATGATATACTCTTGATTTTCAATTTTAATATAGAATTTTTATTTCCCTTATTTTTGCTTTAATTGAAGTCAATTTGGCAGGTTAGATCCTTTGATAACCCTAAAAGTGAATTCACAATTTTTGTTTACTCCTTTTTTTGGCTGCAGATGCGAACTTACCTTAGATGGTTAGATTGGTTTTCAAGCATTTGTAAATCAGAACAGAATATATAAATAAATTTAGGCAGTCGACAATGTATTCATTCTTTTTCCAGCATAGATTATAATTGTCCATTAAATGATAAAAGCTATAATTTGATGTCTAATGGTAGAGTAGGGGAGGAGTTGAAGCCAATTAGATTGTCCATCTTAAATTAATAACTAACTAGTAGTCCTAAATCTCCTAAGTAAGCAAGCTTCATTAGTATATGATAGATGATTTGTTTTGATCTTCAAATGGATCTCATGTGTTTTGTTTAAAGAATTAGCACTGCTAATTTGGGAAAAGATTTTCCTGCATTCTTTATTTTGATCAATTGATCATATTTATCAATTGGTGTTTTCTAATGGGTGCCCATCAACACTCATTAGGTGAGGAGAGAGACATAGTATAGTTAAGGGAATGCAGTGGCAATTCATTTCTCTTTATCACTCTCATCTCCTAACGAGTGCCCATGAACGTGGGCCAGTTAAAAAATTCATTATCAATTTAATTATATTTTACCTTGCAAAATTACTACTGTATAAATTAGTTCATTTACTTCTCTATTTTATATTGTACTAGCTAGAAAGGGTCTGAATCCACTTAGATATCTATCTTTGATTAATGTCTATCTAGTACTCTTTAACCATTTAAAAAAATAAGGTACTAGCTACTTCCTCCTAATAAAGAAGGATTCATTAGCCTGCGTTTGAGGGTTTGTTTTGATTCTCAAATTGCTTATTTAACTTCAGGTGTTTTGTCTGAAATGACATTTCTAATGCAGGACAAGATACTTTTTATATTCTAGATTATTATTTATCATGCTTGTTTATTTGTATCTTACTTTTTACCAGTACCAATATTTAAATTACTTTCAGGTTTTTTTTTTTTGGTAAATGAACTGAATTTTATTCATTTTCCAATATGGACATTATGTAACATATCAAAAACCAGGCATTCTCTGGTAATCAAAAAGAACAAATTACAAAAAGAGATTCCTTATATGAACATTTGTACTCTCATGTAACACTTTTGTATAAACTGACAGTTTGATGTTATGAAGAACCTGCAGCGAGCTCCTCATCTTACTCTGGAAAATCCTCAAGTTACGTTCCAGCCAGATCATATAAATTGCATCAGCAAGTGCAATCCTCTTTAACTTCTTCTTGGAACCCTTTCCTTTTAAGTTGTTAGAATACCACCTAATGATCATGTTCCAATCACAAGACCTCCATTTAAAATTCAACCAATCCATAACTCCATTCCAGATTTCCGCAGAAAACTGACAGTCAAAAAACAGATGGCTAATTGTTTCTAGCTGATGACCAGAACACAGAACACAACAGTTTTGATTAGGATTTAAAATCCCCAGTCTGCACAGCCTATCCTTGGTAAGGAGTCTTGAATTGCAAGCTAACCAGACAGTAAATGAGTGTTTAGGAAAGTTAAAATTGTCCCAAACAGTTTCATACCAACTTACTGGAGTTGCAGCTGAAAGTGCCAGTTTGCTGTAAACTGCAGATTGCTGGATTTTATCATTATAACAGCAGTCATCAATTGCATTCTTCAGAGATTCAAAGCTTCCAAACTTGTTCAACAGCATGTCTCTCACCCTAAGGAGTTGCTTCCACATCCAAGAGTCATTCACTCTACTATGAGCCTCCCAAAAATTACAGGTTTGTAAATAGCTCTCATGGATCCATTTAACCCACAAAATATCTTTTTTAAGATGAATCATCCATAATATTTTTGTAGCAGCAGCTTGATTCCAAAGTTTTGCAGAAAATAGGCCCAAACCACCCAGTTTTTCCTCCTGACAGATTGTATTCCATGCAACTAAATGTATCTTTTTACCCCATAGAAAGTCAGAGCATAGCTTATCAATCCTCTCTAATACTTTGATTGGCAAGATATAGTTGCTAATCCAAAAAGTTTGGATACCAAGGATAACTGATTTGATAAGTTGAAGTCTACCTGCATATGACAGTTTTCTGTTTTGCTGCCAAAACTGAAACTTGTTTTGAATTTTACCAATCAATGAAGAACAATCAATATAAGATAGCCTCTTTGTACTCAATGGTAAACCAAGATACTTCATAGGCAGAACACCCTCTGAAAAGTTCAAGCAGCTGCAGATTTGAGCCTTAATGCCCTCCTCAATCCCAGATAGATAAACAGAGCATTTACTCAGGTTTGCATCCAGACCAGAAACCAGACTAAATTTTTGAAAGCACTGATAGATTTTGGTCACTGAGTGTAAATCAGCTTTGCTAAATAGAAGCAAATCATCCGCAAATACCAGATGAGTAATATTCAGTTTTGAACATTTCGGATGAAATTTGAACTGTCTATCATCCTTCAAAGCACTTAGACTCCTTGACAAATACTCCATACCAATGACAAATAGGTAAGGGGAGAGGGGATCCCCTTGCCTTAAACCCCTAGCCCCCTGAAAATAGCCATGCAATCCTCCATTAATTGCTATTGAGAATTTTGGTGTAGTTATACACTCCATGATCCAATTGATCATAATGCTAGGAAATCCCAGTCCAGTAAGCATAGCCTTGATAAACTCCCAACTGATTGTATCAAAAGCCTTCTTCAAATCAATGTTTAATATAGCTCTTGGAGAATTATGTTTCCTCCCATAGTGCTTGATTAAATCATGAGCTAACAAAAAGTTGCTGGAAATAAGTCTCCCCTTCACAAAAGCACTTTGTGCTTCATTAACAAGGTAACCCAGGACTTTTTTGACCCTATTTGCAATTATCTTTGTGATAATTTTATATGTAACATTACAGCATGAGATGGGCCTAAAATCAGATGTAGAACTGGGATTTTGAACCTTTGGAACCAATGTAATAGCTGTTGTGTTAAGAGTGCCTAACAGCTTACCTGAGTGGAAAAACTCCTCAATAGCAAGGAATAAGTCCTCATTTATAATACTCCAAGCAGTCTTGAAAAAAGAGGCATTGTAGCCATCAGGGCCAGGAGCTTTAGTGTCAGACATTGAGAATAATGCATGCTTAATCTCATCCCTAGTAACAGGAGAACAAAGGTCACTACACTGGTCTGAAGTTAAGATAGGGCCCTTTAAGATCACTGCAGGATCAGGAGGAGAAGTAGGCCTAGCAGTTCCCAACAAATCCTTATAGTAATGAACAAATTCTGATATGATATCAGGAGTATCAGAAATTCTAGCACCAGCTTCAGTGTGTAAAGATAAAATCCTGTTATTGTGCCTTTTTGCATTCATAACTGAGTGGAAGAAGTGGGTGTTCTTATCAGCATGTAATCTCTAATTTATGTTAGCTTTTTGACTGTAGAAGGAGCTTTCACAATCAATCAATTTAGTAAACTTCTTGATACATTCCTTCTCCTTTAATATCAGGTCAGAATTGAACAAATCTGCACTGAGTCTCAATTGGATACCACATAATTCTGATTTAGCTCTTAGAACTTGCTGACTGATATGCATAAAATGAGTTTGATTAAGTTCCTTGAGAGCAGGCTTAAGCTTCTTGAGTTTAGAGTGAAACCTGAACATGTTATAGCCCCTGATCTCCTGATTCCATACTGAATTAACCACAGACAAAAATTCAGGATGCTTAGTCCACATGTTAAAGAATTTAAATGTCTTCTTTCCCTCAACATTGTTATCACCCACAGTTATAAGACCTGGAGAGTGATCAGAGCAAAGGGGACTCAAGAATTCAACTTGACTGGCAGTGTATGTATTTATCCAATCCTCATTGACCAGAATTCTGTCTAGTCTACTCCAGACTCTAGAAGAAGACTCCTGTTTGTTACTCCAGGTAAAGAAGAGACCAGTAGTTTTGATATGTAGCAGCTGGCTAGAGGCAATAAAATTCTGAAAATCTTGAGTCTCAGCATCAGTAACTTGAGAACCTCCAGCTTTCTCTTCACCATTCATAATAGCATTGAAATCACCACCCACAACCCAGGGGATCTCAACATTACTCTTAAAAGCCAATAATTCTTCCCACAAAGCTTTCCTACCCTCAATGTGATTAAGGGCATAAACTGCAGTAAACAAGCAAAATAATTTCCCATCTTTAGACTTAATCTCACAGGTCAAATATTGCTCAGAGCTATTAATGACTTGTGTAGAGATAATCTCATTGTCCCATAAAATCCATATCCTGGCAGTTCTTGTCATATTTGTATTAGCTATCCACTTCCAATCTTTGGCAATCTTTTTTCCAATAGTCTGAATTTTATCCTCCCCAGCCAATTTGGTTTCTAACAGAGCCAAAAAAGAGATATTATGATCTTGGATAAATTTTTTAACTATCCCATGTTTAGAGGGTTTGTTAAGCCCTCTAATATTCCAAATTGCTAAATGCATTTATTGAGTTAACCCTCCTTCCCCTCCTCTATCAGTATTGGAGGGATCTAAATCAAAAATCTGATGATCTAAAACAGAAAAGTGTGAGGATTGAATAGGAGTATCAGAGTTATTGATAAAGACTCTTTTTGCAGCACGAGAACTAGATACACTAGTAAATCCAATTTTCTGTTTGCCAGCAAAGAGAGTAGCAAGCCCCCCAGGCACCTGTTGTATATGACCCTTGTCTTTCACCTTACCAGATTCATAAGCATGTTGTAAGGGATCAAAAACATTTTCTCCAGAAATATGTGCAACTTGTGCATGTTTCCCTAGCTGTGCATGTTTTCTTTCCAGAACATTAGTATCAGCCAGAGAGATCTCAGCTACTTTCCCTTTTTCAGCTTCATAAGTGTCCTGCTGTAATCCAGCAACATCTTGCATATGCTCCCACTGCTGAGCTTGTTTACTCACTTCCAGGATATCACTAACCGCCAGAGAACTTTCAGCATCAGATTTTTGGTTCTGACATGAATTTGCCACATTAACTCCCTGTTTATCACCAGATTGATTAGCAACAGGCTTTTTCATCACCCAAATCTTCTTTGTAGTGTTTCTCCTACACTGATGAGTTTCATGCCCTACATTTTTGCAAAGAGAACACCATCTAGGCTTAAACTCATATAAGACCTTTTGGTAGTAGCTAATACCATTAGGGCCCTGAATTTGAATTTGATCAGGTAGAGGGTCAGTTAAAGGAAGCTTCACTTCTAACAAAACTCTGGCATAACTCAAGCGTTGCCTCGTGGCAGTAAGCTTATCAGTAGTGATAGGGCACCCAATCAAGCTAGCAACCTTACTTATACCAGTGGAATTCCAAAGATTCAGACGAAGATTAGGAAACTGAACCCAAATTGGATATGAGTGATCCTGAAGCTTCTCAATATCAGTTTCAATTGTCCATGGCTTAAGAATTAGAGGTCTTGAACCAAAAAACCATGGACCTGCTTCCAGAATATCTCTCATATTACTGTCAGATTGAAATTCAAACAAGAAAACCCCTTGCTTAAGTAAGAAAACCCTTGGAATAGATATTCTGCTCCATAGTTTAGAGACATAAGACTCCATAGATTTAAATTTGACATTCATCCCAATTACATGTCCAATCAAAGTAAATTTCCAAAGATTTTCTCCTTCCTTCCATTCTTCATCGTTGAATGTAACAGTGTTAGTTATAGAAGAAGGAACAAAATTTAGTGGTAAACCACTTCCCAATTTTCTATTGTCAGAAAAAAGACTAGCAAAAGATTTCTTTTCTTCTTTCCCAGTGGCATCAAGATTCTTAGCCTCATCCTGATCAAGGCCATTTTTCTCATCAAAATTAGAAGAACTTTTACCTTCCTCCAAATTCACATTTCTATCTGTAAAAGGGGTGAAAATCTCCTCATTACCATCTCTCAAAGAGGAAGTAGCAACTGGATCTGAATCAAGACTTTCCTCAATTTCATCAGCCCAAGATGGAGAGGAACTGAGCTGACGAGATCTAAAGCCAACATCCTTCTGAAGAATCAGCGGATCTGAACCAGAACTAGCTCTAGCAAGAATATCACTCATCATCAGCTTCTTCTTTGCTCCCTTTGGACCCATACTCTCCATCTCCATTTCTTTAGAGATATGAGAGTTAACTGTTCCATCCAAAATCTCTCCAACATTGAACGAGGACTCACCAGTAGCCGAGGATTTGTAGATGAAGATCGAATCCCTTAGCTCTCCACTCAGGATTCCTTTGCTTCCAGCCTTCTTCTTCTTTGTCTTCGCCATTTGAGATCTAAGCGGAGGAGCACGTTAGCAGGGAGAATCGCCTGCTAAAATGCACCATTCAGACCGCTCCTATTGTATTAGCTATTCATTTACTTTCAGGTTTTAATATTATTAATGTAATAGCTAATCTAGATGTATGGTATCTGTTCTTTTGTTAAAAAGTGGGTGTGTAAAAGCATATTAATAAATTATTATCTGTATGCATCCTATTAATTAGTAAAAATTCTTTTTTTCAACTTAATATATATATTGCCTCTATATATCACAGACATAGATGGACCGGCAGGTATGAGGCACATCTGTGGGATAACAGTTGCAGAAGAGAAGGGCAGACTCGAAAGGGTAGACAAGGTAAATAAATTATTTATAACTACTAAGCAACATTTTTTTTCTTTTTTTTTCTTTTTAATTAAAAAAACAACGTAGGGCTTGCATTTTTTGATTGACTTTTTTCTTCTCCTTCTCCATCTTTTGTTCGGAACACCTTTATGATTTGGACATGGATTGTTTTGGATTGGTGCAGTCTATTTGGGTAAGCAAAATATATCTCATTTTTAAAGCTTGTTACAAGCCTAATTACCACCCCACCTTGTTTTAATGATTTGGATTAGGGGAATTAATCTAGGATGGTTTCTTCTTTTCCTCTTCTTGGTTGCTATGAACAGGTGGATATGATAAAGAAGATAAGGCTGCTAGGGCTTATGATTTGGCTGCCCTCAAGTATTGGGGTACGACTACAACAACCAATTTCCCGGTATTTTTCCTTTTTAAACACTTTCTTTCAAAAAATTAGAACTATGATTTCTTTTGCTTATGTCCATTTTCTATAGATGTCTAGTGTGGTAACATGTTAAAACAACTATTCTTGTATTGTTAGATATGTAACTATGAGAAAGAGGTAGAGGAGATGAAGCACATGACTAGACAGGAGTATGTTGCATCACTTAGAAGGTATAGCGTTCTGCATCAATTTAATTTGTCTCTCAAAACTCAAAAATGTATACCATTGGTTTGTCTTTCAATATAATGTTGGATCAAATCCTTTTCTAGAAAGCAAGATGTTT
Source organism: Asparagus kiusianus (assembly GCA_022839385.1). Taxonomy (NCBI): domain Eukaryota; kingdom Viridiplantae; phylum Streptophyta; class Magnoliopsida; order Asparagales; family Asparagaceae; genus Asparagus; species Asparagus kiusianus. The sequence goes on along the minus strand of BQKN01065642.1, from coordinate 562,478 downwards.
TCCATTTTCTAACATGATGCGTGCTTTTTGAACACAGGAGGAGCAGTGGATTTTCTCGAGGTGCCTCTATTTATCGAGGAGTTACAAGGTACATATGACTCATTGCATAAGAGATGCATGTATGACGTAGTTTATCAAAAACACATGTTTTTATTTTATTTTCTAGTGGTGTTCCAAATTTCATTAAAATAAATAAAATGAGGATAAGAGTTACAATAATACTTTCTCAGTATTTTTAAGCAAAACGACGTAATATTGATTAACTTATTCTAGAATGTGTGTGTGTGTGTGTGTGTGTGTGTGTGTGTGTGTGTGTGTGTAATAGGAAGTGCAGATCAACCTGAGCATCAAACAATTTATATACATGCAGTGTGCCCCTAATATTTACTTTTTGAAAGTGTTTCTCCTATATATCACTGGCTTCATTGGCTTCTGAATTTTCTACTTTTATCGATCTTCATTACGTTACAAGACGTTGATTTATGTGTAATACCAATATGTTGATCCTTATCAAGCATGTACACATACACAAGTGTTATTATCAATTCATTTAGCTCCAATTTTACAGACATCATCAGCATGGAAGGTGGCAAGCAAGAATAGGAAGAGTTGCCGGGAACAAGGATCTCTATTTAGGAACATTCAGTAAGTCCTTTTATAAATTCCATAGATTTATTGATTTATTTTTGGTTCAACAGTCACTTAATTATCACCAAGAAAATAATCCTAGTGCCTTCGTAAATGACATTTATACCTATAGTTCTCTATAAGTTCAGGAGGGTTTTTAACTTTCTATCTTATCTTCTATGATAACCAATCTCTAACTTCTGGTACCAGCTTAAATATTTTAGCTATATATGACGTACTTTTACAATATTTTAGGGTTTTATTTTCTAGAAACCACCTTGAAAATATGGTAATTATGCCTAAGCCACCTTTCAATTTTAATTTATATGTAAACTAATCGTAAAGTGGGTTTTTGTTGCAATCAACCACATGCCAATCAAATTTTCACTAATAAACCAAATATAAGCTAACAAATTCAAGTTCAAGATATGTGTGTTACATTGTAGCAAGCCCTAAACATTAAAAAAAAGAGTCACGTGCAATCAGTGCGAGTTTAAGAGTAATTTTGAGTTTTTAGTGAAAATTTTGACTAGGAGGTGGTTGATCGCAACAAAAACTCACTTTCAAATTGTTTATATATAAATTGAAATTGAAAGGTGGTTCCGTATAATTACCCCATTTTTAAGGTTGTTTCTAGGGGAAAAAACTCTTATATTTAAGGTTATTTATTAGGGGGGAAATGGGGTTAGGTTACGATTTACTTTACTAAACGAGCTATTAAGAGGTATACTAGTGTAGCATATGGATCTCGTCGCTCCTAGCTCTTGTTAGTTCATTCTGTTAAATAGTATAACAACACATATTTAGTATCCCATGATTATTATTATTATTATACAATAAAAATAGTTTTGTCTTGTATTTTGACTTATTTGTTCAGTAATTTTCTTACAGTTTGACATTTCTTTGATTATCCTTACATTCTTACTTCTGCTGTGTTCCATTAAATTCTCATTAATGAAATAACAGGCACCCAAGAAGAAGCAGCAGAGGCCTATGACATAGCCGCCATAAAATTCCGCGGCCTGAATGCAGTCACAAACTTCGATATGAACAGGTACGACGTCAACAGCATCCTCCAGAGCAGCACCCTCCCCATTGGTGGCGCTGCCAAGCGCCTCAAAGAATCCCCCTCCGCACCAAGCATAGCAACCGTCAATGACACCAGCATCAACTCCAATTTAACAGACAGAATCACCAGCTACAGCTGGCCCACCATCGCCTACCAACACGCCTACCACAACTACGCCAACTGGCAGTGCAAGCCCGAACAGGATGCTGTTGTCACTCAAAATCTGCAGGATCTCCAACAGCTTCATCTGAACAGTAATAACACGCACAACTTCTTTCAACCGATACATAATTTGATGAGTCTGGATTCTTCATCGATGGAGCACGGTACAGGTTCTAACTCGACAGTTTACACTGGAAGCTGTGTTAATGGTGGTGGGTATGTGATGCCGATAGGTACAATGGTGGTTGATCAGAGTACTGGAAATCAGGGGACGAGTAGTAGTTTTGGAGGTGACAGTGAGAATATGTTGGTGACCACCGCAGGTGACCCTTACACAGGCAGGAGCACTTATGGGTATGATCAGAACGCTTGGATGGCAAGTTCTAATGTGCAAGGTATGGAACAGAGAAGTACTGATAATAATATTGGAGCTCCTTCATTCACAGTTTGGAATGATGCTTAGGGTTGCTTAGCTCCTGATTCCTGATTCCTTTGCATTTTGGGGTTTTTCTCTTTTCCTTTGTAACTGTTTAGAGAGGTTCTAACATGGGGAGATTGTTCTGAGGTTTTATTGGTGATGGCTGTGAAGAGTGATAGATCCTTGTTCTTCACTTGCTATAAATTTTGGGGGACTTCAGATGATATGAATCAATATAAAGTTAAGGGTAACATTTTGTTGGATGGTATTTCACTATTCTAGTGATCAGGACAACATTTTAACCAATTACTTCCATTTCCTTTCTTTAATTATTTTGTACTCACCAAGTGTATTCTTATATTTTGGGGCATCTGTACTTTGCTTATCATGTTGAATGCATGGTGTTAAACGTGCATGTCTTTCATGCATTGATATTAATTAGCTCTTGTGCATCTTTTCTTCTCCTTGATGAGTTATTCTTTTATTCCTTTATTAGTTTGGTTCTTCTCAGTGCTAGCTAATAAGAGATTCGGTAGTGTTAATTAGCATGTGTTTTTTTTTTGAGAAGTTAATTAGCATGTGTTACACTTGCATGCATTAGGTTTTACACCTTATTGTTTACTTCTTCTACACCTTATAGTTCTTTAATTATTCTGAGGTTCAGTGAAGTGTGTATTTAAAATTGGCACTTCTGAACACCTTCCACCGGTTCTGAATGCTTGAAGGAAAATAATTTAAGGACCCAAAATATGGGACCAAGGGAGGGGACAGGTGAGGTGTCCCCTCCCTATTGCATAATGAGTTGGTCATGCCAACTCATTATG
>BQKN01065642.1:536189-549413 GCA_022839385.1 Asparagus kiusianus | reverse complement strand
TCTCTCTCTCTCTCTCTCTCTCTCTCTCTCTCTCTCTCTCTCTCTCTCTCTCTCTCTCTCTCTCTCTATGGCGGTAGGATGGTAGCAGGGAATCGCCAGTGACCAGGAGCGGCCGGTGGCAAGACCCTCGCGGATCTAGGGTTAGTTTTTCTTTCTTTCTTCTTTTTTTTCTCTCCAGTCAATCACATACATCTTAAACACATAAAAATCTCATTTGCAAATTCTAGTTTTTTCTTAGCTTTGTAATCATAACAAGCTATCATCCTTACTCATTCAATTTTGATTCAAATTACTAGAATTTACTATGCAATTTGAAAGTGGGTTATACCTTAATGATTGAGATAGTGATTTGTTGTCTTGCTCTTCTTTTCTTCCTTCACGAGCTTTCTCTAGCTCCTAGAGAGTTTGGTTGAGGATGAGGGGATATTTTTCTCTTTTTTTGTGGGTTTTTCCTGTTATATTCCTCTGTTGAGGAGGTGCTGCCCAAATCATCGAATGGCTTTTAGCCATTAAAACATTAACATGGTAATTAATCAAGAGTTAGGGGTGAAATTCATAAGAAACTCCTTAATTAGTTTTCCTAATCTTTATTTAAAAAAAATTTCTTTATTAATCAAATTTTAAAACACTAATTACTTAGGCTACTACAACTCCCCTCCTAATAAAAAGTTTCATCCTTGAAACTTAACATACCTATATCTCGAAAGATCTCTGGATATCTCTCTTGCATAGTTACTTCCATTTCTCAAGTGGCTTCTCTTTCAGAGTGATTATTCCATTGAACTTTCACATATTTGATTGTTCAGTATCTAAGTACTTGTTCTTTATAATCCATAATACGTTCTGGTCATTCCTCATAGGTCAAGTCTAGCTTGAGCTCCTTTGGAGACAATTCAAAGATCGCATCTGGATCTCGGATGAACTTCCGAAGCATCGATATGTAAAATACATCGTGTACTCCAGATAGGGATGGTGGTAATGCTAATCTGTATCCCACTAGACCAACGCATTCTAGAATTTCAAAAGGACCGATAAATCTTGGTTTTAACTTTCCTTGGATTCCAAATCTTTTCACTCCATAGGTAGGCAAAATTTTTAAGAAGACATGATCACCAACATGAAACTCCAATTCTCTCCTTCTTTGGTCAGCATAACTCTTCTGATGACTCTATGTAGCGCGAATACGTTCTTTAACTAATTTAATCTTATTAATCGATTGTTGCACCAATTTTGGTCTAAGAAGTTTCCTTTCTCCAACATCATCCCAATGAATAGGAGACCTGCACTTTCTTCCATAAAGAAGTTCATATGGTGCCATCTGAATTCTAGCTTGGTAGCTGTTATTATATGTAAACTCAGTCAAAGGTAGATAATCTTCCCATGACCCTTTCATTTTTAGTACACAATATCTCAACATATCTTCTAGTGTTTGAATTGTCTGTTCTAATCGGCCATCTGTGTGTGAATGGTAAGCTGAGCTAAAATTTAGTTTAGTCTATAGAGCTCTATACATATTCTTCCAGTATTCTGATGTGAACCTAGGATCTCGGTCAGAAACTATTGATATTGGTACACCATGCAATCTTACTATCTCATTAATGTATATTTTAGTTAGCTTTTATAATGAAAATTTCATATCGATAGGTAAAATGTGTGCCGACTTTATCAACCGGTCAACAATCACCCATATTGCATCATTCTTTCTCAAAGATTTTGGAAGGCCGGTGACGAAATCCATGGTGATATTTTCCCATTTCCACATTGGTACGTCTAAGTTATGGACTAATCTAGCTGGTCTTTGCTGCTCAGCCTTTACTTGCTGGCAAGTGAAACATTCTGCAATATAGGTGGCAATTTTCTTCTTCATATTATTCTACCAATATATTTCTTTCAGGTCTTTATAAATTTTTGTTGATCCAGGATGCATAGTATACAGAGAGTGGTATGCCTCATTTAGAATCGTTTTCTTTATCTCTGGTATGTTAGGCATATAAATTCTAGTTCCAAACCTCAAGGATCCGTATTTATGTATCTTAAATTCTCTTCGATTGCCTTCTTCCACCTCTTTCTTAATCTTCACTAGTCGAGGATCATTATGTTGGTTTGCTTTAATTTCATCTAGCAAAGAAGGTTATATTACCATATTTGCTAATTTAACTCTAATTTGGTGGACTCTAATTTCAATTCCAGTACGATCCAAGTCCTCTAATATTTTTCTTTGAGAAGTAATTAGACAAGCTAAATTGCATGAATTTTTGTGGCTCAAGGCATCAGTAACAACATTTGCTTTGCCGGGGTGATAATTGATGGTCATATCATAATCTTTCAGAAGCTCCAACCATCTTCCTTGCTATAAATTCAACTCCTTCTGGGTAAGTATATTTTAAACTCTTATGGTCGGTATATATTTCACAATGTATCCCATATAAATAATATCTCTAAATTTTGAGAGCAAATACTAATACCGCTAACTCAAGATCATGAGTAGTATAGTTTTGTTCATAAGGCTTTAACTACCTCGAAGCATATGCTATGACTCCCCCATTTTGCATAAGTACACATCTCAATCCCCTTCTAGAGGCATCACTATAGATAGCAAAGCCTGTGTCTTCATTGGGTAATGCAAGTATTAGAGCAGATACTAATCGACTTTTTAGCTCTTGAAAGCTTTTCTCACATTCATCTGACCAAATAAATTTAACTCTTTTTTGAGTAAGATGAGTTAGAGGTGAAGCAATACGAGAGCATCCTTCCACAAATTTTCTATAGTAGCCAGCCATACCAACAAAGCTATGGATCTCTGTTACATTATTTGGTCGATCCCATTTAATAATAGCATTACCTTTTCAGGGTTCACAGAAATCCCTTCCTTAATGATTATATATCGAAGAAATGCTACTTCCTCTAACTAGAATTCACATTTCTTAAGTTTCACACGTAGTTGTTCTCTCTTTAATGTGTGCAACACCTGTCTCTAGTGCTCTTCATGTTTTTCCTTGTTTCTTGAATATATCATATTATCATCAATAAATACCATAACAAATCAATCTAAGAAAGGTTTAAATAGATTAAAAACATGTCTTCAACATTTCAGCCAAGTTTCTGGTCTGGAAGCAAATTCATCAAAGTGTTCAGTCTTTTTAAGTGGGATTGATAACAGTCTAAAAGATCAAATCTGCAGCTACCTTAATTATCCAGAAGGTGTTCTGCCTGTAAGATATCTTGGAATGCCTTTGATTGGGAAACGACTTACATACTTGGATTGCTCTCCACTTATCAATAGGATCTCTGGTCAGTTACAAGACTGGCAACAAAAGAGGTGCTTGTCATATGCAGGTAGGCTCCAATTGATCAAGACTGTAATCCTAGGAGTGTAAAATTACTGGACTAGCAACTACATACTGCCGATAAAAGTTCTTGAGAAAATTGACAGGCTATATTCTAATTTCCTCTGGGGTCAAAAAATTCACCTGATTGCATGGGAAACTGTGTGCCAAAGCAAGGAAGCTGGAGGACTGGGGATTTTTTCTGCTAAAAACTGGAACTATGCAGCAGCTATCAAGTTGATGTGGTCGATTCATCTCAAGAAAGACTTGTTGTGGATTAAATGGATTCACACAAACTACCTGCAAACTTCAGATTTATGGCAAGTTCAGAGCAAAAGGAATGATTCTTGGATGTAGAAGCAAATTATTAAAGTTAGAGACCTATTATTACCCAGATTTGGTAATGTTCAGAATATGCAGAGTATTATTCGTGCATGCTGCACAGGGGATAAAGTCCAGTTATCAGCTATATACAATTTCCTATCACTGTCATCTTCTTCTGCACATTGGTCAAAGATAGTTTGGAATGGATTTCACTACCCTTGCACTCTTTCATTCTTTGGCTAGTATGTCATTCCAGAATTCTTACCCAAGATCGGCTGTGTCATATGGGGATCTTGAATTCAAATGAATGTGTATTATGCCCCAATCATCATCAATAGACATGTAAGCACCTCTTTTTTGACTGTCAGTTCTCAGCAAAAATCTGGAATAACTTGATGGAATGGTTGAAATATTCATGGAGATCTTGTGACTGGAGCCATATAATAAACTGGTATTCGCACAAGCTCAAGGGGGGAGGGTTTACAAGGAAATTGAAGAGAATGGCCCTTTCAATTGCAGTGTATACTATTTGGAAAGAAAGAAATCAGAGGATTTTTCAGCAAAAATTCAGAGAGCCAGAGTCAGTTTTTAGAGATATCAAACTGGCAATTTACATCAAAATTATCAATTCAAACTTACCTGTACATATAAAAGGTACACTTGAGAGGTTATGATTATTTTACAATGTAAACACCAAGTGATGATGTGTTGATGTACTTCATATTTCACATATTGGGAAATGAATAAAATTTTTTTATTGACCAAAAAAAATAAGAAAGGTTTAAATACCCTATTCATAAGATCCATAAATGCTGCAGGTATATTTGTGAGCCCGAATGGTAAAACAAAAAATTTATAATGACCATAGCGGGTTCAAAATGTAGTTTTTGGCACATCTTTTGGCTTGATTTTTAACTAATAGTAACCAGAACGGAGATCAACTTTGAAAAATACTTGAGCTCCTTGTAGTTGATCAAATAGATCATCAATTCTCGATAATGGATACTTATTCTGAATGGTTACTTTATTCAATTCACGGAAGTCAATACATAGCCTCATACTACCATCCTTTTTCTTTGCAAACAATACAAGCGTTGATAATCATATTTTTATTATTATTTTATACCCTTATTATCTATTTTATATGAATAAATATACCACTAATAATTATTTTTATCTTTAATTACTGGTTAATGAAGAATAAAACCCAAGATCTTATCTCTCAACAAAAGCCCAATGAATTAATGAAGAATACAAGAAAAAACCAAAAACCAAAGCCCAAAAGCCTAAGGAAAATACGCTAGAAAATGAAAAAAACAAGCCTCTCGATGCCAGCATCGATGGCGGCATAGATGCCGACATCGATGGCGGCATAGATACTGGCATAAATGCCATGTTACTATTCCGAATTTAAAGGCTGATTTCGATTGTCGTAGGGCTCAAGTCTAATCTAATGACTCTCATTCATTGCTGTAAGCTATAAATATGGGTAGAGAGTGAGGGGCTGAGGGTGTGAAAAATTTTATAACTCTTTTTAGATAGGAGGGTTACTCTTAATTGAGAAGACCTTCTAAATTTGTAACTTTTGTTATAATTAATAAAAGAATTTTTTCACCTCTTCATATTTTTCTTTTCTTATCTTTATTTGATGATGAAGATGAAGATGGAATGGAGATGAAGATCAAGATGGAGGTTTGCTTCTGCCTTGAGGCTAGAACCCTCTTGGGATATAAAATTTCTCTTTGTTAATATTTTTTATCTTTTTGCTTTATTTTCTTGTTAAATAGCCAAGAGGCTAGGACCCTCTTGCCTTAGATTTAATTTCATGCTTATAGAGTAGATTTACTTTCAAGTCTTTATTTTCTCGTATTTAATTCTTGTAATTTATTTTATAGTTTAGTTCTTATAATTTATTTTGTAGATTATATTTTATTTTTTTATACTATTCATCTTGAGGCTAGAACCCTCTAGGGATTAGTTTTTTACTTTTGTTTATTTTTTATTTTTTTTGATTTGCCTTGAGGCTAGAACCCTCTAGGGAATTACCTTTTCTTTAGATATGGAATTAATTCTTGTAGGAACTCTAGAAATTGTATGAACTAGCTTTATTTTTTTATAATTTATAACCATTCTCTTATGCTTAAAATGTTCATGCTTTGGATATTCAACTAAAGAACTAATTGGTAGAAGGAATTCTAGAATTACTATTTGTTCGCGTCAAAAGTTGGTTTATTCATTGTGAGACTTATTACAACTTCAGTCATTACAATAAGTTTAAAAAAAGAAAGAAAGCCTTTTTATAAGTCTCCTTACACAATAAAATGTTTACAACTTTCTTGAAAACACATGCAGAGAGATCGTTTATCGGTTTTCTGCTTGTGCGGGATCTTTGCCAGTGCTAGGGTTTATCTGTGGACCACCAAATGATCAGATCAGATTGATTTCATTGCCTCACGAAGGAGACAAAAAATTGAAGTGATTATCTTACCAACAGTGAGATAAACACTCTTCTCGAGATCAGAGCAACGGTGTGATCTCAAGAGAAGCAGATGAACGGGGCTGAAAGAACTATAGATCCATCAAACTCTCCTCTTTTATGTCAAAGAGCTCATCAAGAACTTGCTTCCCCTTTGCTGAAATTCGTGCTCCTCCACTATCCAATTCGACAGGGCTTCACGTTTGCTCAGAATTCCAGATCCGTGTGAATGAAGGCCCTAGGGTAATATTTATAGGCTTCAGAAGCTCTATTTTCAGATAAAAACGAATGATTTGATCTTATCCTCAGTTGTAACCACTTAATCATATTCAAAGATAACCTCAAATCAGTTAGAGAGGCCTTGGACTGAAGGGATCCCGAAATCTTATTGAAAAACAGGGTTTCGGGAGGCTATACGGGCGAAAACAGGTTTTCTGGGCGTGAGACACTATTGGTGTCTAGGCCATGGGCCGAGACACCATTGCTCAGCCAAGACCGAGACACACTTGGTGTCTCTTCCTTAGCCGAGACACCAGTGGTGTCTTGGCAATTGGCCGAGATGCCATTTGGCATGTTTTAACTGTTTTGCCTTTAATTCTATCGTTTGATCTCGGAATGACGTGATTCAAAATGCGTTGGAAAGTCAGAGAAGAGACCTATAACTTCCATGGATGAAACACATATGGAAAAGCAAGACACAAGTGACGTTCCGTCTTTTGTGGGTGAAACATAGCTCCTGATCGAGTCGTTTCTTCGTTATTTCATCGTCCCGTTGATTCGCATGCTATGTCAACTTGCTTCATGCACTTGTTAGCTTCCGTATGATATCAAATAATCCTTCTTGACTTGGATGATGACGTTTATCGTCTTATCTCTGTCTCGACTTGTGTGCGGGAACCTATAGGTAATTTTTGACGCCTACACTATTTAGTTGTTATTCTTTTCATGAGTAATGATTTTACTTAGATGATGATTTGATAGGTTATACTTTCCTTGGAGTAGTTTGATAATCTATACTTAATAAATCTAAAGTAAAATATGACAAAAAGAGAATGATTCATATTTTATAAGTGAGATTAGCTAGTGAATTCAATTCTAGATTCCTCACATCTTTAATTGAATCATCCATCTCTTACTTTCTTTATTTTTTCTTTAATTTTTGAATTTTCTCTTATTTTTTTCTTGATTTTATTTCCTTCATCTTTCTTTCTTTTCTTGTTGATTATATTTATTCTTTATTATATCCACTCTCGATCACATTTTTTTCACACAATCACTCTCTCTCTCTCTCTCTATCTCTCTACAATCACATCCATTACCCCTAGTGTTCATACACACAAAACATAAGAACCGATACTAATTATCTCTTACAAATACCTTCCTCGTAGGATGGATAACTTTTTATACTATAACTTGATTGGTTGTGCACTTATAACTTTTGGACATCATTTATGTTCCGCAAAGTTTTTGGCGTCGCTGCTGAGAAGATGCTTAAGTAGGATTTTATTTATTTAGGTTCTTTAACTTATGTATTTTCTTGTGAAAGAACCACTTGGACCTTGAAGATCACAGATTGGAGATCGAGGATTTGAAAAATTACTTGAGGTAACTCTTCTCTCTAAGTATTTTCAAATCTACTCTTTTAGTTAGTTCTTCACAATTAGAGATAATTAGGATCTAAAAAAAGATTTTATTTTCGTCGACCATAATAAAAATTCACCCTTCACTCGAATATTTTCTAACAAGATAATAAATTCAAACAATATCCCCCTTCTCATATTTGTTTGATTGTTGATCATAATTAAAAAAAGATTTTCTTTTTACCATCCTTTTGTAGTTGTGTTAGTCTCTAGGGTTGCATTGCATATAATAGTAGGAATTCATCAAAATAATTTGAGCATCTTGATTTGGCACACACTTGAAAATATTCTTAAAGGCAAAACCCCCTTATCAAGATAAGGTGAGGGATTTCATCACCCTTTCCTTAACCCACAAATTACTAATTCCTCACTACACAAACTCAATCCTCTTTAAAACTCATTAGATGTTGGCCCCTAAGGATTCAAGCTCATTAAGGAACAAGAAATCCCTAAGTAAACCGGTTCAAGTTTACTTAGATTAGTTGGTATTTAAGGAAAAGTTTAGGAGTTACGTAAGGTGCTCCGTAAGGAACGAGGTACTTAATTGATTTTTGATCTCCCTCTAGTACTATCCTTACCTGGCTAACTGACAGAGTAAAATTTTGATCTTTTTAGTTAAGGGGTTTTTGGTTAGGAGCTGGTCTAGCTAAGTTAAGTTTAACTCTAGAGTTTAGAGTGATTGAAAAGTGATTATTTTTTATTTGATTTAGTTAGGTTTTTCCTTTTTCTCCTTTTTTCTTCTCATAATCTTAAAAAACTAACTTTTGATTTTTTTTAAATTTAAAAAAAAAATTATTTTAGTGTATGCAAATGTGGATTAGGGATAATACCAATTGCTTAATTTGTTTTGAACCAATTGTAGAAATGGCTAATCTACATATTCTCCAAGATATGTGCTATCCCACTAGGAATGCAATCCCTTCTTGCACTAAGTTCCCTGAAGCAAATGGAACTAATTTTGAATTTCGAACGCACTCAATAAACATGCTTCCAAAATTTCTAGGAAATAAAATTGAAGACACTTAATTTTTTATCTCAGAATTTGGGGAAGTGTGTCTTATGATTAAAATTAGAGAATTATCTAAAGACCGATCAAACTCTGATTTATTCCATTTGCTATTAAGGATAAGGCTAAGAAATAATTGTATAGCTTACCCACAAATTCTATCTCAACCTGGGATGAATTTGTCACCGTTTTTCTTAAGAAATTTTTTCCAATCCATAAAATGGTTAAGCTTAGAAACAACATTCAAAACTTTAAAATTATCTCGGGAGAGCCATTTTGAAAATATTTTGATAGATTCAAGGATCTTCTTATCTAATATTGTAGGCTATCTAGAAATTACTGCAGATAGCTGATCCCCATCAAACACCAATGATTGAAGTTATAATTTAACGGCTTTCAGAAGGCTACAATTTAAAAACTTTCATGTAGATCGATGAAGGTTACAATCTGATGACCTTCATAACAACCGATTAAAGCTCTAATTCAACAGCTTTCACAATCAACACAGGGAGTTACAATATGACGCTTCTCATATTTTTAAGGAGCCAATATGAAGATTACAATATGACGATCTTTGCAACGCTCTCGTAAAAGAGACTATAAATTAACAGTCTCTTCAAATCAAGACTTAGAGCTCACCTCTGTTTCCTAGATTTAATAACGTAGAGCTCATGGTTGCATTCCAAACTCAAAACATAGAGCTCGTGGCCGCATTCCAGAGTCAAAGCAATGCAACCACTATGTTATCAATCACCAACTAGCTCAAATTCAGCCATTGACGCAACTCAAATCCAGTTGCTATCGCAGCTTCCAAACGCTATGTTCGAATGCAAGATTCACGCCCACTAATGTAGGACCTGTGTTTGATCCATTCAAATATGATTCAAACGGTTTCAAAAAACTATTTTTCACCCATGTTCAGGGGAGCGATTTAAGGGGGCTATTACACCCGATTAATGGGGCAACTAATCCCCTATTAAGGAGCAGGTTAAGGGGCGGTTACACCCAAAAAATCCCCCTATAAATATCAACAAACTCAACTGAGTACGGGATCAATCTTTTAGAGATCGACACAAGGCTTCTTAGCAGAAGAAGGATCTCGGCAATCTTTAGATCCTCGGAGTTGTTCTTGGATCTTTCATTAACCTTGGCTTATAAAGAGATTTTCGGTTAAATCAATCAACTCTTTCATAGAGCTATAACTCGCTCGGAGTTCCCCAACTCGTTAAGAGTTCTTTTTAAACTTGCCATGCAAGTCCTCCTTAACATTAATCAAGAGGAAAAAACCATGTTCCAGTGAAGTGAAACATTCGGATCATCAATGGGATACAAGATCGAAAGCCCATCGACACCAAGAAGAACCAAAGTTAAACAAATGGAAATGTCTCTGTCGATATTTCTCTCTTTTGTAAATCAGGAATCCAATCGAGAAGATTTGTAATTTCTTTTTCTAAGTATGTTAGAGAGAAATTATATTAAGAGAATTGTAATTAATGCATTTTCTAAGTCTATTAGAGAGAATAATACAAATTTAATTCTCTATTTTCTTCTTTTAATTTTCCCACCAAACAAATTTCCTCACCATGGTCTAGAAAAATGGCAATTATGCCAAATCATCTATGAATGATTGAATTATTCTTTAAAAACTTCCTTAGAATCAATGTGCCAAGGGAATTTTATGAAGAAAAACACTGATGAATCTTGTGAGTTTTTAGAGAATCTATCTGAGAAACCATGTAGTGGAAACATTATGATGATAGGGTTTCATCAGTTCTCCAACCTAAGTCCACTGGTCTTTCCTTAGAGTCGAACATAGCCTCTGAAGCAAAGATGACTTTAATCATACGAAGGTTAGAAGCCCTAGAAATCAAAGAAAGAGCCCCAACTCAACTCAATCAAGTTTCTGTCTCAGGTTATCATAACTGTCTTTCACCATCCCATGTTTCAGAAGAATATCCTCTCTTAGGAAATACTCAACCACTAGGACAGGTTAACGCTGCATTCTAGCATCCTGTGAATGATCCATTTTCTCTAACTTACAACTCGGGTTGGATAAATCACCCTAATTTTGCATGGAATCAAGAAAATCTCGTCAAAAATAAAAATTTTATTCCCACTTCAAACCAACAATTTCCTAGGGGAAACATAGTTCTTTTCAGTTCTTAACCAAAATTTCAACAATCCAATCTGCCATATCAAAATCAGTCTTCTCATCACCAAGCTGTAACTCACACTCCTTCGAATTTAGACCATGATAAACGTCTCAATATCCAGGAAAATGGTTTAGAAATCATAATTAAGGTCTCTACACAAACCACGAATATGTTGAGTCAAACATCCAGCACTTTTAACTCCTTCATGCAATCAACCAGACAAATACTCAACTCCAACACTCAAGCCATAGCTACAATAAAAACCCAACTTAGTCAACTAGCTAGTGCCGTGGGTGAAAGAGAGAAAGGAAAATTTCTGATCAATTCGTGGTCAACCCTAAGGATACGGGATCTAGTTCATCCTATGAAGCTCAAGTGAATGCAATCCATTCACTACGATAAGGGAAATAGGTCGATAATCAAGTGAGAACACCTCCAAGTCAAGCTCTTGATCCAGAACAAATTCCATCTCCTTCTGATGACTCTATTCAACAATCACCCCTCTCAGAAGACTAATAACCTGAACCTGAACCTGAGCCTACTTTTGACAGGTTTAGACCAGTTGCTCCCTTCCCAGATAAACTCAAGCCTAGGAAACACTCCCCTCAGGAGGAGAAGATCCTAGAAACTTTCAAACAGGTTAAGATCAACATTTCTCTCTTAGATGTAATTGAACAAATCTCATCTTATGCTAAATTTTTAAAAGAATTGTGCACTAAAAAGAGAAAAATAAATATTCTGAAGAAAGTCTTTTTGACTGCTAATATCAGTAATATACTCTCAAAGCTAATACCTTTGAAACGTAAATATTCAGGTTCTCTTATCATTTCATGTGTTATTGATAATACTCACATTGAAAAGACACTTTTAGACTTAGGGGCCAGTGTTAATTTGTTTCCTTATTCAGTCCACCAGCAACTAGGTGTAGATGAACTGAAACCAACATGATGTACCTTAAGTTATCTGATAGATATGTCAAGGTTCTTATGGGTGAGATAGAGGATGTTCTGATTAAGGTTGGGGATTTTATTTTTTTAGTTGATTTTGTAGTCTTGAAAACACAACCCGTTTTCAATCCTAAGGATAGATATTTGTCATCTTAGGATGACCGTTCTTAGCCACTTCTAATGCTCTCATCAACTGTAGAACTGGTCAAATGAAACTATCCTTTATAAATTTGACTCCTGATCTTAACATTTTTAATCCAGGGGACCAATCAAATAATCAGCCTCTAGAAATAAATTATATTCAGGAAAGAACAGAAGAAGAAGATGAGTCAACTCGGAGTTTTGAGAAAATTTTTGGTGAGGAGCTGGAGTTGTTAGAAAAAGTAGATCAGGTTTTTCAGAATAAGGAAACTGTGTTGAATACTTGTTTCTTTGAATTGACTTTTGAAGAACTCATTCTTGATGAACTTAGATTCTTGAAAAATAAACAACAACAAAATTTTCATACCTCAACCATGAATATTAGGGTTGAGGAAGTTGTTAAAGAAGAATTGTTTGCTAGAGGACAAACCTTCCCAAGTCAAGAATCAAAGTTCAATAAGAAATTCAAAATGCATGACACCAGTAATACCTACCTCACATTGCTGTAGAAATCAATAAATACCTTGGAGTGTTCAAAATATACGCACATCATTAATTATATCATTTTGAATTTATTTAAAATCCGGGGGAGTATTTTCAGCAATAAGATAGGATTCGATATAAAATATGAGCTCTTCATGTTGAACCATTCATTTTACATTCTTTGTTTTGTTTTTCTCATAATAATAAAAAGAATTTGTTCTCCTCTCATTTGAGAGTTTCTTGTTTTTTTCTAGTTAAAAAAATAAGAAAAAAAGAAGAAAAAAGAAATAAAAGAGAAAAAAATAATATGAAAATTCTGAAAAAAAAGAATAAAATTTTGATTTCATCCTTCTCACACCAAATGTAATTGCATATTCTTTATCATCTAGGTCAGTTACCAACTGTAAATGCTTCATTTCTTATCTGCTTTACTTTTTACATCATAGAGTTTGCATTGAGGATAATGCAAAGTTTAGGTGTGGGGGTGGGAAGTAGTTATTTCTTCCTCTTTATTTTACCTTTTTGTTACATTTTTACCATAATTTTTTCTTAAAAAATAAAAATATTTTCACCTGCCAAATTAATAAGAGTTAATAAATAATTAATATATTTTGAATTTTCTATTCCCTAGTTATTTTTATACTCAAGTTCACCTTTTATGATAACTCTAAATAAATTTCTTAAGAAATAATTTTCAAAGTAGTATACTTTACTTAAGCCTTAACTTA
>BQKN01065642.1:525007-535789 GCA_022839385.1 Asparagus kiusianus | reverse complement strand
ATATATATATATTTGCAAAAGAAGAGTGCGGAAATGGGCACAAAAATGTATATAAAAAGAACTCTTGAATTTAAGGTAATTCTATCTTATAAAGCCTAAGTTGACCGAGTAACAAAGCCCAAGAAGTATTTCCATACTTAATGACCTAAGCCCAATTGGATTAGGATTCATTGACCAAAAACTCGTTAAATGATCATTTAGAAAGCTCGACTGAATAGAAAAAAATCACTAAGAAATAAAGTGAAAACAAAAAATGATAACACTAACCATGTTATATATATATATATATATATATTAGGAGATATACTTTATAGCTATATATAAAAACGTTTTCTTGAGTAATAACTAGCTTCAATTGGAATGTCTAAATATATCAAGTAAAATTAGTTATTTATTGACTTCTTTAAATTGGCAAGTTGACCGAATTTTATGGGTATATTCACTACAAACCCTCACGAGACTACAACTCGTCCTCTATGGTAACCTAGGGGTTTAAAGGCTTGTTGTATGTACTAAATATAACCGTAATTCCTGTGAAAGTGAGTTAGAATTTTTAATTTCTTTCTTTGCTAGAGGACTAGCAAAAGTTTAGGTGTGGGGGTATTTGATAATCACATTTTTATCATAATTTTATACCCTTATTATCTATTTTATATGATAAAATATACCGCTAATAATTGTTTATCTTTAATTACAGGTTAATGAAGAATAAAACTCAAGATCTTATCTCTCAATAAAAGCCCAATGAATTAATGAAGAATACAAACAAATGCCAAAAGTCAAAGCCGAAAAGCCCAAGCAAGAGAAGAAAATCGGCCAGAAAATGAAAAAACAAGCCTATCGATGCCAGCATCGATGGCGGCATAGATGCCGACATCGATGCTATGTTCCTGTTCCGAATTTAAAGGCCGATTTTGATTATCTTGGGGCTCAAATATAATCCAATGACTCTCATTCATTGTTATAGGATATAAATACTAGTAGAGAGTGAGGGGTTGAGGGTGTGAAAAATTTTGTAATTCCATTTGGAGAGGAGGGTTACTCTTAATTGAGAAGACCTTCTAAATTTATAACTTTTGTTACAATTAATAAAAGAATTTTTTTACCTCTTCATATTTTTCTTTTCTTCTCTTTATTTGATGATGTAGATGAAGATCAAGATGGAGGTTTGCTTCCGCCTTGAGGCTAGAACCCTATTAGGATGTAAATTTCCTCTTTGTTAGTATTATTTTTATCTTTTCACTTTATTTTCTTGTTAAATAGCTAAGAGGCTAGAACCCTCTTGCATTAGATTTATTTTCATGCTTATAAAGTAGATTTACTTTCATGTTTTCTTCTCGTATTTAATTCTTATAAATTATTTTGTAGTTTAGTTCATGTATTTTATTTTATAGAATAGATTTATTTTCTTGCACTATTCGCCTTGAGGCTAGAACCCTCTCGGGATTAGTTTTTTACTTTTGTTTATTTTTTATTTTCTTTGATTCACCTTGAGGCTAGAACCCTATAGGGAATTGCCTTTTATTTAGATATGAAATTAATTCTTGTAGGAACTCTAGAAATTGTATGAAACTAGCTTTATTTCTTTTATAATTTATAATCATTCTCTTATGCTTAAAATGTTCATGTTTAGGATATTTAACTAACGAACTAATTAGTAGAAGGAATTCTAGAATTACTATTTAGTTGTTATTCTTTTTATGAGTAATGATTTTACTTAGATGATAATTTCATAGGTTATACTTTCTTTAAGTGGTTTGATAATCTATACTTAATAAATCTAAAGTTGAATGTGATAACATATTTTATAAGTGAGATTAGCTAGTAGATTCAATTCTAGATTCCTCATATCTTTAATTAAATAATCCATCTCTTACTTTCTTAATTTTTTTCTTTAATTCTTGATTTTTCTCTTATTTGTTTCTTGATTTTATTTCCTTCATATTTCTTTCTTTTCTTGTTGATTATATTTATTCTTTATCATATCCACTCTCAATTATATTTTTGTTGCACATAATCACTCTCATTCTCTCTATCTCTTCGCAATCACATCCATCAACCCTAGTTGTCACACACACAAAACATAAGAACTGATACTAATTATCTCTTACAAACACCTTCCTCGTGGGATCGATAACTTTTTATACTATAACTTGATTGGTTGTGCACTTGTAACTTTTGGACATCATTTATGCCCTGTCAGATGCACCCCACGGTGACACACTAGGCAAAATGAAGCCTTTATCTAAAAGTTCTTGCAGTTGCACATTGAGCTCTCTTAATTTAGCGGGTGGCATTCGATAATGAGCCTTAGAAATGAGACTTGTACCAGGTACTAGGTCAATTTAAAATTCAATCTATCTATCTTGGGGCATTCCTGAAAGTTCTTCTAGAAATACCTCTGGAAATTCTCGGACAATTGTATCTCTTCAAAGATTGATTTTCCATCATCAAATATTTCAACTGAAGACAAATAACTCATACATCCACTCCTCTGCGCTCGATGTGCTTTAAGGGCTGAGATGATTTTTAAGGGTTCTTAAGATTTACAGCCCTCAAAATAAAATTCTGGTTGGCCAGGAAATTTAAATATTACTCTCTTTTCTCAACATAAAATTAAAGCATGATTTAAGGATAACCAATCCATCCCCAATGACATCGAAATCATGCATTTCTAGCATCATTAATTCTACAGGGAGTTCCTTATCAAGAATATTAATTTTACCCCTACAACCCTGATTTGATACTAATATGCTACCCTTAGGTGTACTAACAAGCAATTCTTGTTGTAGGATATCACATGATAATTTGTTTCTCTTAACAAATTGTGCAACAATAAAGAAATGTGTTGCACCAAAATAAAGAAGTACTCGAGCATGAACCAATGCAAAAGTTAGTGTACCTGTCACCACATCTTTATCTGCTTCCGCTTCCTTTTTAGTCAAGGAATAAATTGGGGCCTTGGCTTGAGGATGCTTGTTCCCACTACTGGGCTGGCCGGTGTGGAAGGTATTCCGAGATGAATGTTGTAGGGGGCAGTTTGTAATTTTGTGATCTTTCTGTCCGTATCTCAAACAAACTCTAGTATTTCTCTAACAGTTTTTCACTTCATGTCCAGGTTTATGACAAACATAAAATCTCAAAATTTTCTAGTTAGGAAATTACTCCTCTCTGTATCCAAAATTTTGTTTTTTGTTTCTCCAATTTCTATTTCTCCCACTATGATTTTCTAGCCAGAACCACTTCATTGGGTAGAAGCTACTTGTCTCATTCTTTGGTTTTGCATCAATCTTATTTTTCTCAATTAACAATGCTTTCTTTAATACTTCTCCATATGTAGGGAGTTCAAATGCACTGACCGTCTTCCGAATGTTCGGTCGAAGCCCTTCTTCGAAGTGACAAGCTCTATCCTCTTCCTTACCTAACAAATGAGTAGCAAATTTTGATAGATAAGTGAACTCCTCTTCATATTCAGCTACCGTCTTATCACCTTGCTCCAATTTTCAAAATTCTTATTCTTTTTTCTTGCGAACAGTTGAGGGAAAATACTTTTCATAAAAAATCTTTTTAAATTCCTCCCATGATATATTGTATGCATTCTCACCCAACATCGTAACCTGCATTTGCCACCACCCATAAGCACAGTCTTTTAATATGTACATTGCATAATCAAACTTCTCCTGTTCATGGCATTTCATGTATGTGAAGATTTTTTCCATTTCATGTATGCATCCTCATCATTTCACTTATCGTTTAATTATGATCCTTATCTCTGTTAGGAGGGGTTTGCTCATTACCTGTATCCATATCTCCCTATAAGTAATTAAATGTTTGGGTCAACTATTATACAAGAGATAATTTTTAAGCCCATCACATATATGCACTTCAAGTAATTGTAAAATCATCATCCAAATAGTAACACAAATCAATATTACAAGCTAAAAATATAGTATTGATATTTAACTTTTGAGTTCATACACATATGCGAGTACATGGGTTTAAATATATACATGTTTTCTACCAAAAGTCCTATGTACACCAAAAGGGTAACTAAGAAAACCCATGCATTGTTCTTACAAAATTGTGCTACCGGCTAAATTCTACTCCGTTGAGCAAGAGAAGTTCCTAGAGCTAGACTCCTCCTCGGTTGGCGCGGTCTCCTCCGAGTCCTAGTTACTATCAAAGTCAGACATTAGATCTAGATCGATACCACTACTCCCCAATCCCTCAAGATTTGAGGTATGCACCAATACCCAGGATATTCAACTCACCCTCAGAGGAGGCAAGTCCTTGGTCATCATTAGAAATATTGGCTACATGAGACTCCATACCAGAGGGGTCGGATGAAATCTTAATGATTTCAGAGGGTGATGACTCTATGGGAATAACTTCAACCACTGGCTCATCCTTATCAAAGGGATTAGTCTCGGACTCGGAAGAATATACTGATATGATCTCTACTAACTCTGTATCAGAGGAATTTGTCATCTCATGATCAGCCAAAATCTCCTCTGGGTCAGGCTCGTATAGCTAGAATGGGTGTCTTAGGAATTGGTTGATGAATGTATCCCCGCCATCCTACAAAAGGGGGACCATCTATCAACATACTAAAATAAAAGGATAAAAATAAAAAATAATAAACAGGTATTAGGAAATATTTGAAAATTCTAAAATGAAATAAGGTCAACTAAATCCCATATGTACCCTCCTTAAATATGTAAAAGGTCTTACTATAAAACATTTATATGCATACACATATGTACATATGTACACAAATATGTATGTCACATAATTGATCCATACGATAACACTCATCTAGCGCATATACACTATGCTATGTGCCCTACAAGACTTCTAACATCGAAACCTAGGCTCTGATACCATCTTACTTTCACGCCTCGAAACTACAATAAAAATTCATAAATACAGGTTAATCGACAGCAGCGACCCATGCACAAGACAAGTCTCATGCACGAGTCAAGCCTAGCACTTCATATCACATAGTTTATCTCAAAACATTTATAACCCAGCTGATGATAGAAGTTCAGAGAAACTATATATATGTATATAATCGGTACTTATAACCCACAAGCTCACCGTTATAAGCATTTTACTAAATAAAGCACATTGTTGACTGCATGTAACATCAAATAGGAGGCTATCCATATAACGCCTCTTAGCAAAGTGCCATAACCAAAAGTTCGGCTATTATGTAGCTATGCCAGATCTGAAGAATTTAAAAACAACGGGGTGAGCTAAGGCTCAGTGAAAACATTTTCCACTAGAGTTACTAGATAACTAACAAAATAATAATAATAATAATTTACAGAAATAATGAATTATAAGTTTTGCACCAGAATTCAAAAAAAAATGCAAGTATGGTCCAAACAACATACTATTGATATTTTTATGGAAGAATGTAACAATTTATATTTCCTTCTCATTTGCAAACTAAATACATTGTACTATATTCCAAAATCAAACCCCTTTCTAAAACAAGGTAAATACCAAGAAAGAAATAGACTATTAAATTTGTGCAAAAACCAAAGCTTTGTTATTTGCTCTATTTCACAGTCAATTGTCAGAATCTTAAATTTCGATGAGTCATCCGTGAATGTGAAAATTACCTTATATGTCACACTAAGGCTATGAATTATAGCCCATTAGCATGGGAATGCGTAAAATATACCATATAATAGATAATTCCCACTAATCGAATGCACCTATTACTGCCATAGGTTACTGGCCAAATATAGATGGCTCAGAACAGATTTTAGAAGGGCCAATATAGAGGGGCTAAATAATGGTGCATTCACCATATGGCAGGCATAATCACTCCATAGTGGACTTTTGAGGATTTGAAAATATCGAGAATCACTTATCAAATCAGAAATACCTTGCTGATCAGAATTTATAAATATTTTTAATTAAAGTGGACGAGGGTAAAACTCATCATCCTAATTAAAATAGTTTACGGATTTTACTTTTATGTACTTTTATTAGATACCAAGCCATAGAAAATCTTTGAATCCATTAAACTGTCGAAACACGTTCAAAATATTTATTTTATTCAAAAGCTTTCAAATAAAGCAATACCCACTATTATTTAAAACCGCATGAGAACCAAATTCAATTTTCATAGTTCATATAAAATCAAGTTGATTTTTTTCATATCTTGTACGAAATCAATATCGTATTATGGCTTAGGCCATAACAGAAGTAGATCAAATCACCTTTAACTTTATATACATGAAAATGATATATATATTCTTTTCTGATCATAAGATAAATCAAATATAACACTCATGCAATTTTATATTATAAAATACTAGTGAGAAATGAACTCACCTCTAGTGGACATGACTTCCCCAAAATATTACTTTCCTGGATATCAACCAGATCCTATAATATAATATATAAGACTAACAATTAAATTAGGACAAGCAAATATTACAAGTAAATCAATTCATAATCTAGATCCAAATAAATTCAAATATAATCAATAATAATTAAAATCTACGGTACATATGAGTTTATTGCCAACTTTAGCAATTTATCAAAATTTTATAACTCTCATATAGTAGCTTTTGGACTTCCTATTAATTTATGATAAGGTAGGGGGTTATAGGAATTAATCAAGCCCCAAAAAAATTGTTTTTTATTCTTCAGACTGGGCTTGTTTACAAACAGAGCAAATAACATTGGCCTATACATATTTCTCTAGTTCATATATGATCCTAGTTCTCTATTAGGGTTGTTTACAAATCTTTGTGGCTTTTAGGGACTTAAAATGAATTCTTAGGTCACAACTCTCTATCCTCCACTCAAGAGAGCTTATTTAGTAAAGCTAAAATAACTTAGGGGGTCTTAATAAATTTTCCTCCCTTTATTTATCTCTATACCTGATCGTCTTCCTCCTTCATCCTTTCTTTCTTTTCTTCTTCTTTTTTTTTCTTCCGTTCCTCTTTTCTCTTTCTTTTAGTTGGATCATTTGAGGCATCTCTCTGATCGTCTTCCTCCTTCATCCTTTCTTTCTTTTCTTCTTCTTTTCTTCTTTCGTTCATCTTTTCTCTCTCTTTTTTTGGTTGGATCATCTGAGGGATCTCTCTCTCTCTCTCTCTCTCTCTATATATATATATATATATATATATATATATATGTCGGTAGGACGACGACAGGGAATCGCTGGCGACCCGGAGTGGCCGGCGGCAAGACCCCCACCAGATCTAGGGTTAGTTTTTCTTTTCATTATTCTTTTTTTCTCTCTAGCCAATCACATACATATTAAACACATAAAAATTCTCTTTTGCAAATTCTAATTTTTTTAGCTCCATAATCATTATAAGTTATCATCCTTACTCTTTCTATTTTGATTCAAATTACTAGAATTTAATATGCAATTTGAAAGTGGGTTATACCTTAATGATTGGGATAGTGATTTGTTGTCTTGGTCTTCTTTTCTCCCTTCACGGGCTTTCTCTAACTCCCAGAGAGTTTGGTTGAGGATGAGAGGGCATTTTTCTCTTTTATTCGTGGGTTATTTTCATGTTATATTCCTCTGTTGAGGAGGTGCCGCCCAAATCATAGAATGACTTTTAGCCATTAAAACACTAACGTGGCAGTTAATCAAGAGTTAGGGGTGAAATTCTCAATAAAGCCCTTAATTAGTTTCCTGAATCTTTATTTTAATTTTTTTCTCCATTAATCAAAATTTAAAGCACTAATTACTTAGGCTACTACAATATTTTTGTGCACATCTGAGAATAGCAAAGATGATGCTATTTATAGGAAGTTATTGAAGATATTTTGCTAATTAACCGATTGATTTATCTGACATAGTATCATTGCTTTACACTTGCCCGCTATAGATTGATCAGAAGTAGAGAATTGTACTCATGATATTTAATATGATGGCAACAGAATGACTGGATTGGGGATGCCGTTTTTGGAGAGTCATCGTGATATTTGGCAATGCATTAAATACGATGGCGATTTGGTGGCGGAGTATGAGCATTGCACTATTTGTTATTAAATGCGAACACTATTAATAAGACTGATGGCCATTCTTTTTTCTGGGCTGTCTTACTAAACTCTATTCGAAGACATTCTTCGATTTGACTCGGGCTCAACTGCGGAGATCGACTTGAGGACGCCTTTCGTCTTGAACCTGGTTCGTTGAGACGAGTCAGCTAAATTGACCGCTCAGACTCGGATTAGATATGTAGGTCGTTTGTCTAGTCCTACTACTTCCCCTACTTGTCCAGTTTAAGGACATAGTGATTTTAAGTGTATAACACTATGGTATTAGTGTAAAAATAGATATATCAATACAACTTGTAGCTTATTTTGTTGCAGTCCCAGTGGACATAGTTCAAGCTCACCTTTGACTAGCATGTAACTCATCCATTTTTTGCACACGTTAACAAATTAGAGTTCACCTTGATAGCAACGAGGGTACCATCGTATCTATAAGTTGTCTAAAAATCACTGCAGATAGTTGATCCCCATAAAACACCGATGATGGAAGTTATAATTTGACAGTTTTCAGAAGGCTACAATTTAAAAACTTTCACGTAGATCAATGAAGGTTACAATCTGATGATCTTCACAATAACTAAAGAAAACTCTAATCAACAGCCTTCACAATCAACATCGAGAGTTATAATCTGACGACTCTCATATTTTTAAAGAGCCAATACAAAGATTACAAGATGACGGTCTTTGTAACGCTCTAGCAAAAGGGACTACAAATTGACTGTCTCTTTAAATCCAGACGTAGAGCTCACCTCTGCGTCCTAGATTCAAAACGCAGAGCTCGTGGCTGTGTTCCAAACTCCCAGAAGCAAAACGCAGAACCCGTAGCTGTGTTCCAGAACGAGACACAAAGCTCAAAAGCTGCGTTCCAACTTCAAAACACAAGGGTTAGCCTTGCAATCCAAATTCAAAATGCAACGTGACCTGTGCGTTCTCAGTCGCCAACGCTGGTCGCGACTCTGCGTTTTAGACCCAGAACATAGTGTTCATGTCCAAAACGCAGATTTTTTGTTTAACTCGTTCAAATACAAGTTAAACGGTTCTAAAACCGTTCTCCCATGATTTTAGGGGGGATTACACCCCTTAAACCACTTGAACGGTTTCCAAACCGTTTTCCATGAAATGTTGTCGGTTATACCCTATTAATGAGAGATTTTAGGGGGTGGTACCCCTAAAAACGCTATAAATAGTGAAAAATTAAGCTGATTTGGGGGATCTTTGATTTGTAATTTGGGAGATCAAAACGGCACAATGGAGAAGTCAACATTCTTGGACCAAGAGCATCCTCGGCAATAGAGAGTTCTTGGAGCTTTCATCCTTGGCTTATTAACCGATTTTTAGTTCAAATTAACTCTTTTTCAAGAGTTTAAACTCGCTCTGAGTTATCAACTCGTCAAGAGTTTCAAACTTGCCACGCAAGTTTTCCTCAACGTTAATCAAGAGAAATCAACCACGTTCTACAAAGTGAGACTTTCAAATCATGAAAGGAGAGCAAACTCGACGCGAGCATTCGAGGGAGGAACTCCATCGCTACCGTGAAGAATTCAGAATTAAACAAAGGGGGAGATTTATATTGATCCTCATCTCTTTTGTAATCGGAAATTCAAATTGTAATCAGTTAGAGATCGAAAATGTTGTAAATATTTTTTTTCTAAGCAATTAAAATGAATAAATCAAGTTCAATTCTTTCAATTGTCTTCTTACAAATTTTCTAACAAATAGTATCCAGAGAACTCAACGGAGCTGGAATATTATTTCTAACTTTATTTTTGAAAAGGCAGGTAGGGTAACCTAACCAGCCAAGTCCTCAACAACACTCTGTCTTAAAAATAAAGGGACAGAAACAGACCAAAAATAAGAGGACGAACAATCAACCGACTTAGCTAGGGAGTGAGCAACACTATTACTAGTGCACCTTACATAGGAAACTTTAGAGCAGCCAGTAATAGTCAGACCAGCGTGAACTTCATCTGCATTAGGAGCCAAGAACAAAAGGAGAAGGAGAGTCCACCAAGGAGACAACCTTTAGAGAGTCAATTTCTACCACTGAAATCCTCCAGTTCATACGTCAAACAAAGTGAATTCCTTCCAGGACAGCCAACAGCTTCGCATGATCCACAAACATAGGACCCCTGATCCCCATAGTAACCAATCACATGTCTATGGTGATCCCGAATAACCTTTTAAAGGGGAACTCACTAGCACGGCAATAGATTAGTTATAATATTTATTTTATTTTTATTTTTTCTAGTGCCAGAAAATCTTGATTTAGCAATGGCTAAGTAAACCCCAGGATTTGGGATGCGTCTTTTGCAGTCTAGACTAAGATGAATAGCACAAATGCATGTTACTATGTCTAATAATTTGATATTGGGACAGACATGTTATATACACAAATCAACCCTTGGATTTTTTAATCAAGGCTCCAAGCTCCAATCACTTGGCCACTTGCAAAGGTGTTATATTGCTTTTTTAAAGCCTAGTCGAATACTAATCTAAATTAGAATTGCAGTAAGTTTAGAATAAAATTAAAGTAGGTTGATCAACAAATTCAACAGACTTTAATGATTAAAACGTTCTAAAATTTCCTAGTAAGTGTCACACAAGAAGCTTTGACGTAAAATTCTCATATTTGCATGATAGAATATGCTAAAGTGCAAACTAGCTAAAACTATACGGTTAAATAGAGAAAATGGTTGTATAAAGTATAAATCTAACCCAATATTATGACATATATTAAATCTTTCC
>BQKN01065642.1:493687-505007 GCA_022839385.1 Asparagus kiusianus | reverse complement strand
ATCCTTTCCGGGAAAATCCGGCAGAGTTTCGTCTATCCGCAGAGGGATATAGAAACAGAACTTCGTCGATCCGCGTGAGATCTAGAAGTTTAAAGCGTATATCTCGGCTAACGCGAGATAATAGCTCTTCTCAGTGTCGCCTGCGAAGGGCAACACCAAGGAACAGAAGGGGGTGAATGAAGGGTGCTGATGAAGAACGCCTTACTCCTTGCTCCGGCAGGGCTTCGCCGCTATCTTGCAGACTCTGACTCCTCACTCCGGCAGGGCTTCGCCGCTCTCTTGCAGAACAATCCTTGGCTAAGATAATTCAGCCTTGAATTGAGAGCAAAAATCAGGAGCCCCTCACAAAGGAGGCCAAGGGGGCTATTTATAGCCACAAGGAGAGGGGGGGGGCTGATGTGAGACACCCCCTAGGGGGTGTCTCGGCCCTGGCCGAGACACCCCAAGGGGTGTCTCGGCTTTGCCAAGACACCCCTCGAGTGTCTCGGGCCTGCCGAGGCCCATTTGGGTGTCTCAACGCAGTCCGAGGCTGTGCCGTTGTTCTGCCGTTGTCCTGCCGTTGACTCGCCGTTGACTTTTCGTCCGAACTCGGATTTGAGTGATTTCGGATGCGTTGGAATCGTGACGGCGAGCTCTGTAGGCCCCAATGGTTGGATTATCCGTGGGGTGATCGGGGCACAGCGGGCATTGGTCCAATTGCGGTGATCGCGGGGTTTTCGGTCAACCCGTATCCTCGTGATTCTGATATTCTGTGTTTGCTTCAGTCGCTCGCCGGCGTCATTTGAGCTCTTGTGAACTGGGTAGTGACGTTCGATCGTCGATCGTTAACACCGAGCTGTGAGTGGGGACCTATCGGCAATTTTCGATGCCTACAGATTATATATTAAAAATCATGTTTTTATATAAATCGCTTCCCATCTCTATTTACCATTTTGAACCATATTCAGGACCGACATTATGTAGTCATAAAAAACAATTTAACAAAATAAATAAATCCTAAAACATATATACCCAAAACTAAGCAATCATCATGAATAGTTCTAGTATAATCTCACTGATAAAATTTTAGTGAAAAAATCATTGGTAAATTATTAGTGTTATGATCCTTTTGTAATGCTAGCAAATGCAAATGGGGACAAGAATCACAAAGATAATACTTGCTGCAACCAAAAAACATCCAAGGTACAAAATGTAAATAACCCAATTATTTATCCTCAATGGAAAACACGGTGGCAGAGGCCAGAGGATCATCGGAGGCAGATCGATGCGTTGACGTGCTCAAGAGGCTGAGAAAGATGCTGGTCACCATGGTCCATGGACATTCTCGTCAAAACGCATGTATTTGGATAATTTAAAGTGATATTGGGCTCAAGTTTGTGATTCGGCTGCCTCAATTTGTTTTCTGGGGAAGATTTAGGGGTTTGTGGGCCCCATTTTTTACTTTGTAACTCACATCTGTGTTTTTATAGGGGATGTTGAATTTGTAAAAAAGTCTGACGTGGACTATTTTTTGAAGTCACTTTCATTATCACTTTCAATAAAACAAACAAGTTAAATCTAAAAAATAAGTGACTTTCATACTTTCAATTTTCACTTACAACTAAACAAACACCCCCTTAGTGGACTTGCAGATTTATTTTCTGGTCCAAAAGTTGAAATCCCCTTGGTATAGTGCACCATGAATATAAGAGTTAATTTCGGTTACACCTCTTGTATTATCAGGGTTTTGTTATGTATACCCCCTAAACTATTTCATTAGCATTTTATAACTTCGGATGATATTATTTCCAGAGTAAGATTGAGATCTCACATGAGAATCCATGATGGTGAATTTCATTTAATTTCATTTTAATTGGAAATGCTCTAAATTGAGGACAAAAGAGTAATGTCGTCTAAGATCCAGGGAGTGTAATTGGTAATAAAAAGGTTTAGGAGGTATAACTTGCTAAATCATCATAATATACTGTATGCATCTACAATTAATGCTTAATACAATAT
Source organism: Asparagus kiusianus (assembly GCA_022839385.1). Lineage (NCBI taxonomy): Eukaryota > Viridiplantae > Streptophyta > Magnoliopsida > Asparagales > Asparagaceae > Asparagus > Asparagus kiusianus. The sequence goes on along the minus strand of BQKN01065642.1, from coordinate 503,009 downwards.
GCCGGGACCACTAGATACTTTATCTTCAATGTTAACAGAACTGCACTGGTCATTTCTATGAAGATCAGTCGTCAGTTGTTGACATATTAGTATAGTTAAGGGTCTTATTTGTAAAATGTGTTTGTAGGGCCTATATAAGCCCATGCTATCTCATCTATGGGATAAGGGTTTTAATTCAATTTCAGTCTTTCATGGTTCAAGATATGAGGAGAAACTCTCTAGTTATGCATTAGATTGATAGATGTTAGTATGTTGATTCTAGTTGAAGCTTATTACTTGTGAGAAGAATTCTTGGCTAATGTATTTGACTAAGTATGTTGTTTTTCCTATTATTCATGTTGAAGTAGTCAGGATCAATGGTGATGCATTTGTTGAATGATTTTCTAGGACAAAGATAAGGTGCTGACATGATTGCTGGTTCAAAAATCAAGATCGAATGCTTTACATAGCTAACTTGTTAAGGCCATTTTCTTTATCTTTTTTATTCTGGAGGAATTAAAACAAATAGTACCTTCACTGAGATCAGGGGCGTAGTTGTGTAGAGCTTGCCCTAGGTAGCTACACAGGGCAAGAAAATAAAATTTTTTATATCCGTAACCCCTCTGGCCGCGCACCCCCCATGGCCCCACCCCTTTTATTTCTCCTCCCATATTTCGAAGCGAAGAGAGAACAGAAAAGGGGGCCGTCCAAAAAAAAAACTCAGGCCTAGGGTTTCAATGGCGATGATCTTAGTCAGGCTCTGAGCCCTCTCTCACAGTCTCACCCGCGCCCCTGGCCCTGGTTGGATCCAACATTCAAGCGCTTTGCCGAGCAAGCCCTCGACCGCTTGACACCGATCCCAAGCTCTTCGACGACCGCCCTAAGTCCCCGACCAAATCCTTGCCGGATCTGACGTCCTCCTCGCCTCCCAAAGCAGGCCCTCGACTGCTCGAGCCTTAACATCGATCCCAAGCTCTTCGACGACCGCCCCGAGTCCCCGAACAAATCCTCACCGTCGCCGACGTACTCATCCCCTCCCAGAGCAAGCCCTCGACCGCTCGAGCCTCGACTCCGATCCCAAGCTCTCCGACGACTGCCCCGATCAAATCCTCACCGTCACCGACTCGCCGATGTCCTCCTCACCTCCCAACACTGCGTCAACAACCCCCTCGACTGGTATGCCCTCCTCTAGCTCCCTCACCCTCTTGTTAGTTCTGTGGCGCAGTCTCGCAGACAGTTAGTTCTGTGGCGCAGATAGTTAGTTCTATCTTCTTTTCTGATAGTTCTGTCTCCCTTCCTGTTAGTTAGTTCTGTTTGTGCATGTTAGTTCTCTCTGTTAGTTCTGTTAATTATTTTATTTTATAGAATAGAATTGTTAGTTCTGTTATTTTAGAATCACATCATGAATGAAATAGAATTGTTAGTTCTGTTTGTGCCTGTTAGTTCTCTCTCTGTTAGTTCTGTTAATTATTTTAGTTTATAGACTAAGATATTATGTAGGTAGTCATTAGCAATTTCGATATCCTAATCATAATCTCTTATTGTGCTTCTTAATGCATGCTTTTAATATCCTAATCACAATCTATAAAATTTTGAAGCTAAAATGTCTGGAAAGGTAATGAAAACTTTATTTTCATTTTATTCCAAAAAAGACATTATTGGAGCCTCAATCGAGGCACCACCTACGGAGCCAACGGTTGATGATAAAGAAGAAGAGCAACATCTTCCTAAAATTTAAAAGGTCAAGGATACCGTATCTTATGATCCAGGATTACGACAAGCAATATGGAAATATCCATATAAAGAACAAGATGAGGTTCAACGTCGTTACATAGCAATAGGGTCATGCCAACCAAAACTCCGAGAATATCCAAGAAATGAAGAGGGACGTAGCTTTTGCTATGATTGGTTCAAGACTTATGCTTGGTTAGAATATTCTGAAACAACTGACCGTGCCTTTTGCTTTCCTTGTTTTCTTTTTGAGAGCAATTCCTCCCAACAACATAAACAAGAAGCTTGGACTTCGAAAGGATTTAATAGTTGGAAGAGAGCTAGAGGAAAAGATAGTCGTTTTCGAGTGCATAAAGGACAAACAGGATCAATACATTCAAAAAATGTTTTAATGTTTGATGCTTTGAAAAAGCCATCTCAAAAAATTAAGAAACATTTCACCTTACAAAGTGAAGCTGAAATAAAGAAAAATCGCTTGCGTGTTGTCACTACGATTAGTGCTATTTGTTGGCTAGCATGTCAAGGATGTGCTCTTCGAGGGCATGACGAATTTTTCGATTCAGCAAATCGTGGAAACTTTATTGAATTGTTCAAATATAGTGCAACTCTTAATGTGCAAGTTGCAGAGGTTATCTTAGAAAATGCTCCCGGGAATGCTAGTTATACTTCACCGATGGTTCAAAATCAGATTATGGAAATTATGGGTGACTTGGTGAGGAAAAACTTTTGTGAAGAAATTGGTGACTTTAAGTTTTGTATTTTAGTTGATGAATCTCGAGATGAATCCAATTATGAGTAAATGGCTATCGTGTTAAGATTTGCTGATATAGATGGTTTTATTAGAGAGAGGTTTTTTTATGTAATAAGGGTTGAAGACACTACCACACAAACTCTCAAAAAGATGTGTTCACTTATACTTGATCGTAATGGATTACTTGTACAGAATATAAGAGGACAAGGTTATGATGGGGCTAGCAATATGCGACATGCATGGAGTGGGTTACAAAGTTTATTTTTGCAAGAATGTCCATATGCATATTATGTTCATTGCTTTGCCCACCGCTTACAACTTGCATTAGTTGCAGCATCAGGCGAATTATCTGGCATTAAGTTATTCTTTCAGATGTTGAATTATATTATGAATTTGGTTCGTGTTTCTCCTAAGCGGAATCAACAACTAAGAGCTGCACAAAGGGAAGAAGTTGAAATTTTGATGGAAAGAGGTGAACCCTGAATTACAAACAAGTACTGGAGGTAATCAGCAGACTACTTTGAGACGACCTGCTTCTACTCGTTAGGGCTCACACTATTCTTCTGCTTGTAGTTTGCTTGGTTTGTATAAACCTGTGTGGAAAGTTCTTGGTATTATAAAGGCAGATGGGTTGAATAGAAAAATCCGTGCAGAAGCTAGTGGTGGGTTTACTACAATGGGTTCATTTGACTTTGTTTTTAACTTACACTTAATAGTTGAAATAATGAGAGTAACAGAAGTACTTTGTCAATCACTGCAAAGAAAAGATCAAGATATTTTAACTGGTATGGATTCTATCTCTATCACAAAAACTCTTCTCTAAGTTGAAAGGTGTTGACAAATGGCAAAATTTTCTACAGTCTGTAGTATCCTTTTGTATGAAACATGAAATTGATATACCCGATATGAGTTCTCATTATGTGAAGGGCACAGGTCGTTCTTGTCAGCAGAGTGATGAAATTACAATTGAGCATCATTATCGCTTTGATATATTATATGAAGTTGTTAACACACAAGTGATGGAGTTAAGTGAAAGATTCTCCGATAGAGCAATAGAACTTCTAAGTCTTAGCTCTACTTTGGATCCAAAAGATTTTTTCAAATAATTTAAAGTTGATGACTTTTGCATGCTTGCGAAGAAATATTATCCCTAAGATTTCAGTGAAATGGAGTTTAATTATCAGCTGAGGCATCAATTGCAACATTATGCGCATGATATGCGGTGTGATCCTGATTTTTAAAATATTACTACACTCTCAGAATTATGCCAAAAGTTGGTAACTAAAGGAAAATCCAAAAGATATCCTCTTATTGATAGGTTGATTCGGCTCGTGTTGACTCTTCCTGTTTCGACTGTAAGCACGAAAAGAGCATTTTCGATATTGAACTCATAAAGACATCATTGCGCAACAAGATAGGAGATGAATTGCTTGTTAATAACATGATACTATATATTGAAGAAGAAATTACTTCCAGCCTCGACACAGAAGAAATAGTAGAAGAGTTTGATTCACGACATACTCGTAGAGCTCGACTTAGATACTTTTGTTTCTGGTGTATCTCATATTTTAAATGTGTATGATACAACTTTGTCTTTTTATCAATATCTAATCAAAGCACTCTTAGTTTTTTAAACTTTTTTTGCTTTGTTGTTTTTTCGCCCAGGGCAAAAAAAATTCCTAGCTACGCCACTGACTGATATTAAGTTAATGGAGGGATTATAGTTTATTGGTTTAATGTTATAACTTTGTCATGCATGTCTTTTTGGTCAATGAATAAGAATTTTGTAACCTAGAGCAGTTTAGTACAAGATTTTAACGTAGGCATTCCCGAGTATGTGCAAATTCACTCTCCATGGTACGCCTCAACTGAAAACAGAGGAAGAAACAATCACTCCAGTACACCACCCATCTCATAACTCAAAAAATAAAAATAAAATAACAAAGAAGAAGGGGGAAAAAGAGCACACCCAGCTATCACAAAGCCTTAATCCGAAGTTTGAACTCACTACGAATAGGATTATGAAACAATATAGTGAGAACCTGACATGTCACATTTTTTGTTGTGCGCAGTAGCTAATTGTTGTGTTTCGAGGAACCAATCCAAACGCCGAGAGAGAAGCCAAACAATGCAAAATAACGACACATACACAAAGAACCAATTTTTTTTGTGGTTCAGCAAGTTTTCTACGTCAACGGGGCAAGAAGGAGATGTGTTTTCACTAATAGAGAAGGAGAGTACAAACTGAGATTACAACTCACTCAAAACAAACCAACTAATCTCACCAATAAAGCTCCCAATCTCTTAAACAATAACCCTAACCAATAGCTCATGAAGATCTCTCTTTTCTGTGCTCTAATAACCCCAAAAACAATCCCCTTGATTGTACCAAGAAACCCTAAAACGTGGTTGCTATTTATATCAAGCAACAATTCCAAGCAGAATAGGAAACCGTAATCAGGCCCAAACCCAACTAGCGGTCGACTTTCGAAATTGTCGCGGTCGACCGGACAGAACAGGAAAAACCAAAAAATGTATTATAGGGTCCGTGGTCGACCACACTTGACACCGCAGTCGACCGGGCAGAAAACTAAAAAACACCTTGTATTCGTGCACGTTTGCGATCTACCGCGCCAAAGTTCACGGTCGACCGGCAAGCACCCAAATGCCTGTCTGCATCAAATTTCTTGATCTTTTTTAATGTTTTAGCTGTTTCTACAATTCTCCACCTCGGGGATGTTTTTGCAAAACTTAGCTGACACTAACCAAACCAAATGTCCCACTTGTTACGTCCAGTATGAAGTGAAACAAATTCACGACAAAGGACTTAATCCACAAAAAGTCAAGATCCCAAACGAGAATGCGGACAAACTCCAAATATTGGTATCAATTCACCAAATTTGCTGCATCATAAAATAACTGCATACGTATCCTCTTGCCTAAGGAATCAAGCCTTCACGTAGAAAAGGAATCAAGCATTCACGTAGTTCACCCAAATGGCCTCCAAAGGCTCTCAATCCAATAGAAGAGTTCTCAACGCTTCTCTAACATCACCAACGAATATGCGGCTGATAACACTCCCAATGGCCCCAAAGTGAGACGAACAAAACACCTCCACCTGAGGTAAACAACGGCCATATCCAAATCTAAACTACGTCCACCAGCTGCACTCGAATTAACCAACTCATCATTTGCATCCACATCAATATGATCCCCAAACCGTGTCACCTCAGCTGGAATCCTAAACAATACAGTATGATCTGGAGTACGTAGAGTAATCTACACCTAACGTAGAGTAGCATCACCCTCCACCCGCTGTGATTTCCCAATTATCTGATCAACACTCTCTACCCGCCGAGAGTCAAATGTGATATATCTGCTCAGAATAAAATCAGAAGCCAATACTTGATAATCAAACACGCCTCTAAATTCTAAATGTGCAATCGGATCAAATCTCACATCCTTGATGTGACCATATGTTGGGCGACCAAACATCCGAAGCAACCTAATATCTAAAATAGCTCGACCAGATCCAAAATCTCTAAACGCAATAGTCGGCAGCCTATGACTAAGATGATCCAAATATGTCGAAGCCTGAACACCAAAACCAATGCTCAACATCAAACGTCGATCCTCCTCCAGTAAGAAACGATCCATCAAAACTGTCATCTCATCTCGTTGCCCTAATGTTTCCTCTCTAATAAAGTGTCTCAAACTACCATGAGCTTGGCAAAAATGCAAAAAAGGACCCCTACCAAAATCAGAATGATGGGTTACCTTTCTGCTAGTACACATCCTCCATCTATCGTTGACTTCTATGACTTCACACCAACGGGACTTGGTTGCAACCCACCAATACCTAGAACAGTCTCTAACTATGAAAACCAAATACCGATTACCTCTCAATGATGCTTCCTTGGAAGGCCCCCCAAATACCTGAATGAACACCACCTAAAAGACCCCTCGATCAATGGATAGAAGTGCCAAACTCCACATCGGTCTTCTTGCTCATACAAATGTGCTCACAAGACTTTAATATGCAGGTCAAATTAATCCTCAACAATCCATGCACAGCATAACCAATCAAATATCTCAGCCTCAACAAATGCTACAGTCTAGCCAAATCTTAAGAAATCGTCAGCTCTTTACCAATCACCGTACTCCCTATCAAATAATATAAATTCTTCTTCCTGACACCATTCATCACAATCATGGACCCAAATGTGATCTTCAAAGATGCATTTTCTAAGGTCACACGATAGCATGCTGCCTCCAAAACTCCAAGTGAAATAATGTTCTTCTTCAACTGAGGAACGAACCTCACTTCATCCAACTCCCGAATCACCCCGTCACACATCCTAATACGAATGGTACCGATACCACCAATAGGGAATTCATGATCATTACACATGAGCACAACATCCCCTCTTTCTAACTCTTGAAAGCTGGAAAACTAATCCCTCCTAGGGTAAATATGGTAAGAAGCACCCGAATCCAACATCCACTCTGTAGAGTTAGCAACACAAACTAACAGTAGTACTAATGAGTAGCCTGAAGAATCTGAATCTGAATCATCATCACTAGTCTTAGCAACATTCACCTCTGAAGCTTGATTAGCTTTCTCCTTATTCTTCTCGGCTCGATCAACCAACTTTAGGCATTCGGTTTTTTAATGTCCATTCTCTTTACAAAAGGCACACTGATTCCTATGAACTCCAGGATGTGCCCCTCTAGACTGTGACCTCCTATTTTGGTTTGGACTCTTTGTTCTTGCAACCAATGCCCTCGCTACCGGCTCAACTGAAGTCTCATTATCCTTCTTTCGAAGCTAATAATTCACAAGTGTAGTGGTGACCTCACTATACGAAAAAGATGCCTTCCTATTTATAAGAGAAAGAACGAAGGTCTTATATTTCTTGTCGGGTAAGGAACTCAACAATAATAACGCATTGTCATCATCTTCAATCTGTTAGACCCTAGATGGAGGGTGATTAGGGTCTTATGCTAATCTAATCTGATTTTATGCCAATTAAAACTAATTAACAAGTTATCCTAGCAAGTATGAAATACAACATGATATGTGAGCTAGGATAAGTAATATGAACAATGAGATATATCCTATATGATAAAAATATATGCAAGGATATATAAATTAACACAAGGTGATATAATCAAACTACAAATATGATAGGGCAAAATATACAAGAATAATAGACAATTGGCGATATAAGACAAATGCATAAGCAAATGCGTCAATGACAAACTCAAACACACTCAAATGATCACGGAGTTCGGATCTTCCGTCCTACGTCTCCGCTCCCCACTCCCGGGGAGAAATCCACTATCACAACCGGGTTTTCTACGTTCACTTGAATAACGTTTACACCTCACACTCGGTTTTCTAGCTAACCGAAAACTTTACAATCAACACTCTTGTAATCCCACTCTACACCCTCTCAAGTGTTGGACCTAGACGTGTCTCCCTCAAGTACTCGGATACAACATCTCCCTAGGTTCATCAACTGACGCCACTCCTCTTGGGATGATCCCCGACTTACACCACACACTTCTCTCGGTGTACAAGTGTATTACAAAGTGAATCTCATAATAAGCACAATACAACAAATAATTGTTCTCTAATATGGATGAGAACACAATGTAAGTTCACACTCAATTGTTACAACTCTCACCAACCCAAATATACATGTATACAAATACAATAAGCTCAAGTGGGTGTGTGTAAACAATGAGTGAAATCAAATCAACTAAACTCAATTGAAAATACTAGCTTAATAAAAATGATAAACAACAAAGAATTAATACAAAGCTAGTATTGAGTTTAGAAATTCTTCTCTGAAAAACAAGATGGAAAGATAGATTAAAATGAAGCCTAAAGAATGTAGATGATCTCCTCCACTTGTGTAAAACTTCTTCACAAACAAAACTCTTTTAAACAAACACTAAACAAACTTAAACCCTTGTTAAACTCTTGTTTAAAAACTTCTTGGATTGCCAATGAGAATTGAGATCAATGGGGTATTTATAGCCTCTCAAAATCTCAGCTAAAAGCACAACAGAAATGACCAAAAAACCAACAGAATTGAAAATCAGATTCTGTATAAAATGACTGCTGGAGTGAACGACGGTCGACTGTGAAAATCTCGCGGTCGACCGCGAGACACTTTCGAGGCTCAAAAAATTCTAGAAACTTTGACGGTCGACTAGGCGGTCGACCATGGGAATTTTTGATCTGACGATCAATCGTGGTGGTTGACCGCGAAAGTTGTTGTTAGCTCCGTAGGTTAAAAACAAAGGCACGGTCGACCGTGGCGGTCGACCGTAAACTGACATATGAGAAAACGTGTTTGAAAGTTAATTTTCTAATTTTAAAACCATGTTTAAAAATATCAAATAAATTCTAAAAAATATAAAACTTTGGGGAATTATTGTAGACATGATAATAAACATGCTACAAAGACTGGTTTTCGAAAAGGACCTCCCAAATGAAAAATATCATTATTTTACAAAATAGTCCAAAACATGAAAATGTGAACATATGAGTTTTGACATTTTAGCTTAACCATGTTTTGAAATAATACAAAATGATTTTATAAACTTGAAGAAAGAAGTAAACTATTGTTCTGAAGTCTATAAACAATGAATATAGTATTTTCACAAATATAATAGAATATGAAACATATGAGTATGAATATGAATACATATATTTGTTTCATATCTATGAAATTAAACCAAACCAATTTATCCACGTAAAAATAAACATGTATGAATATAAATATTTATTTATATGGATAAACCAAAATCCAAAATGTGTACATATATATATATATAACTATATATATA
>BQKN01065642.1:455172-481450 GCA_022839385.1 Asparagus kiusianus | reverse complement strand
ATGCCCCTTCACCGGATCTGATGCTCTGATACCAACTTGATACGAGTCGTCGTGCGAGCACTCTTGATCGTGGAATTATCAAGAGTGGATAAAGAAGAAAACAACTGAAGAACACAAGACTTTTAATTAGGGCGAAGGAAAATACCTTCTCTAGATTATGAGAATCAATTGGATTTACAAAATCTCTCTCTCACAATCTCTCTAGATCAAAGAACAACCTCCCTGATCTCTTTTCTGATTACAAACTGAGTTCTAAACCCTAGAAAAGTCGTGTTTCTATTTATACTAAACAGAAATCCCAACTGGAGCAGGAAACAGACCCAGGCCCGGAACCGCTACGCGGTCGACCGCAGTGCCCAAGGCGGTCGACCGGTCAAAACGATGAAAACTGGGAAAATCGATTACAGTGTTTCCGGTCGACCGCACGCCACCATCGGTCGACCGATCTCAGTCCCAAGACACAGTCGGGGTCTGTGCACTATGCGGTCGACCGTAGTGACACATGCGGTCGACCGGACAGAGTCCAAACTGTTTTTCCTGCAGTTTAACGAATCCTTCGACTTCGTTGCCTCCAATGACCTCGTCCACGACTCCTCTACTCTATTCTCAAGATACCATGAGAATCATCTATCCTCAAACTCCCATGAGGATTGCTAAGCTCCTGAAGAGAAGATACACACGTATCAAATATGAAGAAACTTAAAACATAAAAGTTGTAGATCTTTTCATCAGATTTCCAATGCATCTAGAATCAGATCATTTGAAGGTCATATGAGAAAGTTATGACTAAAATACCCGAGTCACATTAAAGTGTCTCGGCTTGGCCGAGACACTTGTAAGTGTCTCGGCCACGCTGAGACACTCACAATTGTCCGTAACCCCTAGAATACTGTTTTTGCTATTTTAAAGCCGTTTGTCGACCGTTAACTACCTGGATTTGCTCCAAATAATCTGATAATGTGGTTAAGTGGTATTCAATTGAGATAAGAGGGAATCGGTCGTTCTTATCCAAACACAGGGCTCCTGAAGCCTATAAATACAGCCCCAGGGCCTTTATTTTTTAGGATTTGGAATTCTCTAGCGTTGGCGAAGCCCTGTCGGATTGAGAACTGAAGAGCCACGAATTTCAGAGAGGAGGAGGAGACTTCAACGGATTCTTCGTCATAAAGAAGAGGAGTTCGTCAGATCTGCAGCCCGATTCGTCCCTTAAGATTACCCCGTTGCGGTGATCTTAAGAAGAGAAATTATCTCGCTGTTGCCGAGATAAGCAGTTCAGTTTTTTGATTCTTTCACAAATCGACGAAGCTCCGGATCTGATTTGATCGTTTGGTGGTCCACGGATATCAACGTCTCTGTCACAGGCCAAGATCCTACGCAAGCAGAAGACTGATAAACGATCTCTGCGCTGTTTGACGAGAGTTGTATTTTTCTTATTTGCATTGTGTAAGAAAGTCTTATAAAAAGACTAATTTTACATTGAATCTGTAATCGTTAAATGTGTAATAGATTCAGCAATGAAGATATCAACTTTTACCCCAAACAAGCTGGCGACCACAGTGGGAGCCAACAGCTTTGCTGCCGAAGCTGTCGTGCCGCAGCTAACGATTAAGATTCCCATGATTGAAAAGGTCGAATACGAGTTCGACCAACAGAAATTTAAGGAGTACGTCTCCTCCTCCTCCTCCAGATCTACCTCGGCTCATAAGTGCAGGAAGGTCTCCTCCTCCTGGAAAATCCATCGGTCTTCAGATCTGACGACCTAAGAAGCCGATCTCTCCACTACCGCTACTACAATTGCACCTTGCAATAATCCACCAGCGTCCAATGAAGCCAGATCTGCAGATCTAACTCCTCCTTGATCAAGAGTCAGCTGCTGAAGGCGCGTCAATTTTATCAAAGAGAGCAAGTCAAAGGCAACGCCAACGCCTCACACGCCAATTCGCTAAGGCTTTTGATCAGGTGGACGGACTCCATTACCAAGCGGATTTGAAGTTTAGAAAGCGCCGAGTGGCTAAGTTATCGCCACAACAAGCATCGGGATCCTCCTCCCAACCTCCAATTTACAAATAAGTTCGGATCAAACGAACACGTTTGACTCTTGAGGAGCGCATCCAGAAGCGCCGTGCACTTCTTGCATATGCCCAGATCTTTATGCGTAAGGCACAAGAATTACAGCAGGAAGAGGTGGTCAAGAAACCACCAAGATCTAAGCAGGTTTGGGTGTCGAAGGCAAAATTAATGTCTCTACCCAAGAGACACCAGTCGTGTCTATCATTCGATTCCAGATCCAAGGCTGCTCTCCAGCCTTCGTCAACTTCAGATCCCGCTCCTATTGCTCCTGCACCTCCGGTGAGGCCCTATGACAGCGTGGATCTCTCCAAATCCAGAATTCCATTAAAGCATCTCCTCGGTTCTTTACCCGAAGATTGAGGCAATGCGCCTGTTAAGGAACGCTTGAGATCGTTGGAGGAACCCCGAGCGAACATCCAGACTGGGGGTCGTATGCGACCTTCTAACAAGTTGATTCCTGTAACCGCTCGCTTGAGGGTGCGTACAGAAGGCCATGAGCCCGTTAAGGTTTTACCCTTAGAAAAGTATGATTCCAAACGAGTGACTCCTACAGGCGCCAAAAAGGCACTGTTTACTCAGAAGAAAATTCGTCAAGCAGACGAACGCGTTATACCTGAGAATTCATGTAAACAGCCGGTAGGTTACTCTGACCGCAACGTCGATGAGTCGTACTATCAGGCTGGGGGTACGAATAAATCTCGAAAGAGAGGTACCCGAAAAGCAGACTCTCACTATCCGTGTACTAAAATTATCAGGGTAATATTATCGGCATGTAGCTGCCCCAGGACCACTCCACGGTTAGTCTTGGTATTTGAGAGGATCTCTGCTGAAGCATCAAAGCCTAAATCAAGACATTTTCGCAAAAAACGATCGGTTGTTCAAGATGACGAACTACCAACAGTTATTATCAACGTGGTCAATAAGGGAAAGTCTCTGATTAGTTCAAATAGCTCCAACCCCAATTTCAATCCAGGAAGAAGAGTCAATTCGGGGATAGCCCAACTAATGTCTCGGCTCCAGTTAGAAGCCGTCGGGCCTAAACAACCCGCAGTCACCACCAACATGGTTGATAAAGGAAAATCGACTCGACCTTCAAGTTCAGACCCCCTCATTTCGCATCGTCTGACTCGACTACGCGCGGGAACTACTAGACACAGGGACTATCTGAGGATGAATAGAGGACTATCCTCAGACGATGAAGCGTCAGACGCTTGCTCGACAGTCGCTTCAGAGGCTACTGTATCCAGTCTCGGACAATCCCGTGAAGTGTGTATGATTAACTTTGAGGAAATAACTAAAATGGTTGAGGACGCTCTAGCCAAGCAGAAGCAAGCATTCAAAATTAAAATGGAATTGACTATGCAGGAGATGAGACAAATGCATGACCAACAGATCCGAACCTTGTCGAATCAGATAGTTGAGTCCAGCCGTCATGACGATTTTAGCCAAGCAACTAGCGATCCAGATATGGATGAACACATCTGTTGGCCTTCTTGTTTTGATGATGTTTAACAAACAATTTACTTCTAATGTTGTTTGTCTAGTGTTTGTGTTTTCGTATTTATTCTAGATAAACAACGAGTTAGAGGATGGATGGATTGCGCCATAACGATCATATCCAATGGAGGTTGGAGGAATTGTGGAGTGAAGCAACGTACAATTCAAGTTATAGATCAAGTTCAAGCTTCATCCGTAAAGTGTACCAAGTCAAGCTTATTGAAGATCAAGATCGGCTTGGGTAATCTAGTTTAGGTTTTATATTATGTGTGTTATATACTCTAAGCTCAATATCATATACACACACATTTTATTGGTTTCTATATATATATATATATATATATATAGTCATATATATATACAACACAAATTTTGGTTTTTATGTTTATAAATATGAAATTACATATTTCATATTTATTTTTGTGCTTTGGTTTAACTACTTAGATATGAAACAAATATATTTTCATATACATACTCATATGTTTCATTTTCTAATGTATTTGTGAAAATATCATATTCTCAGTTTATAGACTTAACAATCATTATATACATATTTTATTAAGTCTACATAATTATTGTACAAAGTTTCAAAACATGGTTTAGCCAAAATGTCAAAATTAACATGTTTACATTTTCATGTTTTGACCTATTTTGCAAAATGATGATATTTTTTATTTGGGAAGTCCTTTTTGGAAACCAGTCATTGTAGCATGTTTATTATCATGTCTACAATCATTCCCCAAAGTTTTATATTTTTTGAATTTATTTGATATTTTTAAACAGTGTTTTAAAATCAGCAAAATTTTTTTCAAAACCTGTATTTCATGTATCAGTTCACGGTCGACCGCCACGGTCAACCGTGCCTGAGTCCTTTGCATAGTAGGCAGCAGAAACTTTCACGGTCGACCGCCACGGTCGACCCTCAGCTAAAAATTTCTCACGGTCGACCGTCGAACTCTCTGTTAGTTTTTCCCTGTTTCTGAGCTGCTCGCGGTCGACCGCGAGAATTCCACGGTTGACCACCGATTTGACCGTTGGTTTCCAACGACTATTTTTCTGAACTGTTTGCTTTGGGCTTTTTAGTCTTTTGCTTGGGGTTCTTGGCTGAGATTTTGAGTGGGTATAAATACCCTATTGTTGTTCTCTTTCAAGCAATCCAAGAAGTTTTTAAACAAGGGTTTTAAAAAAAGTTTAAGCTTGTTTGAAGCTTGTTTAAGGGTTTGGTTTATGAAGAAAGTTTTACAAGAGCTTGAGGAGATTATCACTTGTATTTTGGGCATTCAATCCATCTATCTCTCTTGTCATCTAGAAAAGTTTTCCTAAACTCAACTCTAGCTTTTATTTATAATTATCTGTTGATTATCATTTTTATTAAAGCTAGTTTTATATTGAGTTTATATTTGATTTATCTCATTGTTACACACCCCCACTTGAGCTTATTATATTTGCATTCATAATATATTTGGGGTTGTGAGAGTTGTAACTTTGAGTGTGAGCTTTCATTGTGTTCTCATTCATATTGGAGAACAATCACTTGTTATTTTGTTCTTATTGTGAGATACACTTTGTAATACACTTGTACACCGAGAGGAGTGTGTGGTCAGAGTCGGAGATCGTTCCAAGAGGAGTGGCGTCGGTTGACGAACCTAGGGAGAGGTTGTAACCGAGCACTTGAGGGAGACACGGCTAGGTCCAACAGTTGTGAGGGTGTAGAGTGTGATTGCAAGAGTATCGATTGTAAAGTTTTCGGTTAGCTAGAAAACCGAGTGTGAGGAGTGTACGTTGATCGGTGATTGTTGAAAACCGACATAGTGTGGTTATAAACGTTATTCGGGTGAACGTAGAAAACCCGGTTGTGATAGTGGATTTCTCCCCGGGGGTGGGGAGCGGAGACGTAGGACGGAAGGTCCGAACTCCGTGATCATATTACTTGTTTGAGTTTGGCATAGCACACTTATATTTGTTAATCTTTATAGCCTTTCTCTCATTGTTTATTTGATCCACTATCTAGTTCATATTTTTTACCCCTTGTGTTTGCATATCCTTGCATATATCATATAGTATACCTCTTTGCTAGGATATATTACCTTGTGTTAGTTTATATATTCTTGCATATATATTTTATCATATAGGATATATTTCATTGTTCATTTTGCTTATTCTTGCTCATAATTAGTTGTATATCTATCTTGCAAGAATAACTTGTTAATTAATTTTAATTGGTATTTAAATCGAATTAGATTAGCGTAAGACCCTAATCACCCCCCTCTAGGGTCTAACAACATCAATGCTGACCCCCTGTTGACCGAAATGCTGGGGGTAGTCCCGCCAAAGATAAAAATACTAGGGGTGACCACATTGTTCCTCTCAGAAATCGTCCAAAACATGATACAGAAGAGGACGAGAAGATGAAAGACCTCGAGAGCAAAATTAACGCTCTAATGTCTGCTCGAGAGGTAAAGAAGACCGACATTCCGTATCCTTACCCGAAAGAGTAGGATTTGATCCCGTATCTAGCGAAGTTTAACCTGATCAACTTCACGCCGTTCGAAGGGAAGGGCTCGCCCACTCAGCATCTAATCTACTTCAAACCCCACTTGGGCACGATCTCCGGCAATGAAGCCCTGATGGTTCGATCATTCGTCGGCACCCTTCGCGGGCCTACCTTCGATTGGTATCGTCGTCTCAAGCGTGGAAGCATCAGCTACTGCGACGATATAGAGAGCTCATTCATCGGCAACTTCTTTGATGACGACGCAGAGGTATCCATCAGGACACTCTTTGAGGAGAAACGGGAAGACGAAGAGACAGTCGACGACTTTATCAAATGTTTCCAGAAGAAGGTGATAAACTACCGAGATCCGATCACGGAGGACTTCATTCTCCAGACATGTCATAACAATCTATCTATTAAGATATTGGAAGTTATGGGAGTCGCACCGTCCAATACTTGGAAAGACTTGAAGGTGCATAGCGAATAAGCTGAACGCTTCCTCAGAAGGAAGAAGATCGAAAGAAGCCAACGGTCAATGCCTGTAGTTTCCGGTGATAATTATCAGATGTCACAATAACAACCTTAAAAACAGCAAAGGACTCTAGATCCGAGACTCCAAAAAGAGTACTCTTTAAAGGATGAGTAAGTTCCGGATATTTTCAAGTACCTCCTGATAACGGTGAGATTGAGCTACCACTGATTAAAGATCAGGAGGGAGCTAAGAGGATTACAGACCTAAACTACTGTGCGTACCACAGGAGAGTTCTCCATCCTACTGAGGTTTGTTTCGGTTTAAAGAACAAGATTCAAGCTCTAGTCGACTCTGACGCCATAAAGCTAGAATAAGCCGAATGACGGTGAACCACTCCGAAGAGTATACGAGTATAAACTGCTTCTCAATCCTCCAACCGGTATAAGAGGCTAAACTGTTCCCTGACACTCCAATAGGTATATAAGCCTAAACTGTTTCCTTTCTTTCACGGGGAGTTCCTAGAGAGTACCATGCATGGTATTCTTAAGGATAGCTCGACCATGCAACTGAGTGTAATATTAGACCCAGTTTCGCGAAGAAAGCTAGGGGTGGATAATTCATGTAACGGGAAGTTCCCAAGAGAATTCTATATAGTATATTCTTAGGGATAACCCGGTCACTACAAGAAGGTGATGAATAAGAAACTCTCACTCAAACTCCCGCTACGTCTGTGTACTCAACATTCACATTGTTAGAGTCCGGACATAGTTTTCAGAATTTTAATCTCCTGATCATTGACGATTATCAAACCCTTTTGTGTTAAGTATTTATCACTTAACACCAGGAACCCCCTTTGAGCGACTTATACAAGTCAACACTCCCATTGTGTATTGTACTCCCACTCCCACTGTCTACTTGGTCAAACCTTTAAACAGTAAGGACGATAACCAAAATCTCATCTCGATTCTTTTCATGAAGGAGAGGTCCACAAATTGAACGATCAAACATTTAAACAGTTAGGGTCGTCTCAAATTCCTAACTTTGTCAAACATTTAAACAGTTAGGACCACAACCAAAATCCTCTCTCGATTCCTTCCATGAACGAGAGGTCCACAAATTGAACGATCAAACCTTTAAACAGTTAGAGTCGTCTCAAATTCCCATCTTGGCCA
Source organism: Asparagus kiusianus (assembly GCA_022839385.1). Classification (NCBI taxonomy): domain Eukaryota; kingdom Viridiplantae; phylum Streptophyta; class Magnoliopsida; order Asparagales; family Asparagaceae; genus Asparagus; species Asparagus kiusianus. Next base: position 473,745 of record BQKN01065642.1, on the reverse strand, counting down.
AACCTTTAAACAGTTAGGACCACAACCAAAATCCCCTCTCGATTCCTTCCATGAATGAGAGGTCCACTTTTAATTTGAGCAATCAAATCTATAAATGTTAGGATTGCCTCCAACCTTACTTGGTCAAACCTGCAGATAGTAAGGACTAAGACCGGAATGCCCCTTTCGATAAACGAAAGATTTCTATCTTTTCTTATTCCGCCAAACCTATAAAAGTTAGGGCCAAAATCGGAATTTTACCTCAATGAATGAGGAATTCTTTTTTTGGATTAAGCAACCAATCCTATAAAAGTTATGGTTGCTTGAATCTTTTCGATTCTTGGAGTGGAGATCCCACCCCTATTTTCACTTTTTCGGACTCTTAGGGTGGAGATCCCACTTCGAGTTTCCTTGGCAACTGGAGATAGAATATAAAATTCTTCTTCTTCAGTTTCGGGAGATAGAATATAAAATTCTTCCCCTCCTATATTTTTTTGACACCATCCTTCAACTCCCAAAAGTCGTGTCTTACACGCACGGGGAATTTTATCCTGAATCCTAAGTAGGGATAAGTTAACGCCTAACACGTGTTGCCGATTTAGTCTTTTACCGATTGAAGAAGACACCAGAATTCTAGTCTGGGGAATTTTATCCCGAATCCTAAGTAGGGATAAGTCAACGTCAAACACGCATTGCCGGGTAGTCTATTCCCGTAAGAAAGATGAAGTCTACGTATTCAATATCGTAGCACTAAGAGAGTTAACTCTCTTAGCACAACATGACATGCAGAACAGACTTAAACAATCCGTAGGTAAGCCCGACTCAAACGGTAATCGGTAAAGGCACGTCAAATCCGTTGATGGCTGAGGATTGGCCAAAAATCCTAAGTCTACGTCTAACATACGTCGTCGGGTAGTCTATTCCCGTAAGAAAGACGAAGTCTACGTATTCAATATCGTAGCACTAAAGGAGTTAACTCTTATAGCACAACGTTACATGCAGAACGGATTTAAACAATCTGCATGCTAGCCCGACTCAAACGGTAGTCGGTAAAGGCTCATCAAATCCGTTGATGACTGAGGGTTTGCCAAAAATCCTATATATGCAAAAGTCATTGACGCACCAGCTTTATTAACTGGTCTCGTGACTCAAGAATCTAACAACTTCGGGATAAGATCCATATCTGCAAATGAGTTAGCTTTGATAGTTGGTCCTGCAACCCAAATTGTTAGGACTGCTAGGCTCCAATATCTTAAGAACTTAAACTGTGTATACTCCAGCAAACGTATGGGTATAAACTATGTTAACGTAGGGCGATCCGAAACCCTAGGTCAACATCAGTCGACGCACAACCCTAGGTCAACCCCAGTCAACGCGATGTGATGAAAGTCAATGCGAATCAATATATCTTGATGGAGGTAGTCAGTTCAAAGTTAACTCGACGATACGAGCCAAAATCAACTCACGGACTTTGATTCAAGATTTTGACGACGGCTAGACGATGAACGTAGCGCCGAGAGAACTTCAGCTATTCGTCAAAACATCGAATAGGTTAAAAATCAAAGGAGTCAAGAATCAAAGCTAACTACAGATCCTTTTATACCAACTGAAGGTTGGACCGATCATATCCAAACTATTTCAGACTCATCTATAAAAAAACGAGACTGAAATACTTTAGAGGGGGTATCTGTAGGTGTTAAAAATTACCTATAAGTCTTCGCACGCGGCTCGAGACAAAGAGAAGACGATAAACACTGCTATTCGAATCACGAAAGCTCATTTGACATCGACAAGCGCATGAAGTGAGTCGACGAACTATGTGAAGCAACGGAACTGCAGAACAGCAAGGAAACGAACTGATCGGGAGCTCTGCATCACTTACAAAAGACAAAATTCCTTCCATGTCCTATCCACTCCATAGATGATTCATTCATTGGAGCTTGTAGATCTTCTCGACGGCTTTTTAATGCATCTTGAATCGCATGATTCCGAGTTCGGACAACAAAGATACGGTAAAAACGGACGGAACGCGCAGGATTACGTCTCGGACCTCGGCGAGACACCCAGAGGTGTCTCGGCCAAACTGAGACACCCAAAGGTGTCTCGGCTTGGCCAAGACACTATAAGGTGTCTCGGCTAAGCTGAGACACCCAGAGGTGTCTCGGATTGGCTGAGACACCCATTGGTGTCTCGGATTGGCCGTGTCTCGGCCAAGCTGAGACACTCACAAGTGTCTTGGACATTGTAGAGTAATTTTGGTCCTAATCCGATTCTAATTTGAAGAAACGCAAAACATAAAAGTTGTAGATCTCCTCATTAACTTTCCAATGAATCTTGGATCAGGTTATTTGGAGATCGTATGAGAAAGATATTGCCAAAATACAAAAGATAGTACAAACTACCTCAGAACTCCGAGACAGTGTTGGTGTCTCGGAAAAGAATGACGATTTTGGCCATGATCCGATTCGAATATGAAGAAACTTAAAACATGAAAGTTGTAGATCATTTCATTAGCTTTCCAATGCATTTGAATCAGATCATTTGAAGGTCATATGAGAAAGTTATGACCAAAATACCCGAGACATCTCAAAGTGTCTTGGCTTGGCCGAGACACTTGTAAGTGTCTCGGCCACGCCGAGACACTCACAAGTGTCCGCAACCCCCAGAATGCTGTTTTTACTATTTTGAAGTCGTTTTTTGATCGTTAACTACCTGGATTTGCTCCAAATAATCTGATAATGTGGTTAAGTGGTTTTTAATTGAAGATAAGAGGGAATCGGCCGTTTTTATCCAAACACAGGCTCCTGAAGCCTATAAATACAGCCCCATGGTCTTTACTTTTTAGGATCTGGAATTCTCGAGCAATGGTGAAGCCCTACCGGATTGAGGACTGAAGAGCCACGAATTTCAGAGAGGAGGAGGAGACTTCAGCCGATTCTTCGTCATAAAGAAGAGGAATTTGTCAGATCTGTAGCCCGGTTCGTCCCTTAATATTACCCTGTTGTGGTGATCTTAAGAAGAGAAATTATCTCACTGTTGCCGAGATAAGCGCTTCGGCTTCTTGATTCTTTCGTGAATCGACGAAGCTCCAGATCTGATCTGATCGTTTGGTGGCCCACGGATATCAACGTCTCCGTCACAGGCCAAGATCTCACGCAAGCAGAAGACCGATAAACAATCTCTGCGCTGTTTGACGAGAGTTGTATTTTTCTTATTTTCATTGTGTAAGAAAGTCTTATAAAAAGACTAATTTTATATTGAATCTGTAATCGATAAACGTGTAATAGATTCAGCAATGAAGATATCAACTTTCACCCCAAACAATTGTTAAGGTTTTGAGTTGTTTGTTAATGTTACAAGTTGGTTGTTAACCTTACGAGTTTTTTTTTAACCTTTTTAGACAGGTAATAATTAACATTTTACTCACTTTTCAGGACTATCCCAATAGAAAATTCACAATGCACAGTTTCTACACTCATCCAACCATGTAATGATGAGTGTATTCCTAATGACAATCCCACTAGCGACTCAATCATGATGATAGAGGACATGGTTAACAACCAAACCAACTTCCCACCTTAGTGGCACATACATGCAAATGGACAGAAATTTAATAGTGCTACTGAAGTTATACTAGCACTTCAATACTACTTAATTACCAAAAGGTTCGAGTATGATTTTTACAATAATGAACCAAAATGTATAAGAGTGTATTGCCGACTCAAGAACACGCTAGATTGCCCTTGAATATTGTTTGCTTCCACTCTTTGTAATTCCTCAATTATGACTATAAAGCAATTTGAAGCTACTCACACTTGCGGTCAACATGGAGCTAATGATGTTAACTCAAGGACATCACGCAAGTTCATTACAAGCCAATTACAATCTATTTTGAAGGTTAAGTAATCTTTGGTCAATTGATATCGAGAACGACATGCTCTCACAGTACGACATCAAGGTTTATTATAACAAAGTGTGACAAAGCAAAGAGAGAGCATAGAGGGACCTGTTCGGTGACGATGATGATGCTTACGATTCATTGAGATGGTAAAATTTATCTTATTATAATTTTCTTATTTGTTGTTAAGATTATGACTTAGTTGTTAAGGTTATAAGTTAGTTGTTAACCGCATGAGTTGCTTGTTAAGATTAAGAGTTGATTGTTAACCTTATGCGTTGGTTATTAACCTTATTACTTGTTATATTTATATAGGTATGAATCCATAGTTCTAGCAACTAATCTAGAAAGTTGTATTGTCATTAACGATAATGACGGCATTTTTAGGCTTTTGTTCATAAGTTATAATGCTTGTATTGAAGAGTTTCTTGCTAGATTGTGACGCTCCTGAGTTCACACAAGGCTGCTGTCCGAGGTGAAACCAGGAATGTCAAACCTGCCATGCACCACACTGTGCAATAATATGTTTCACCATCATAATTACTATCTCACTAGTAGAGTTAACAACAGGTGTAGGTACAAAAGCAAGTAAAAGATAATACAAGAGATATATGATGAAATAATAGAGATAAAAAATGATATTTCATCATCCAACATATAAAAATATAAAGTGAATATCTGAAATAACTAGTCTGGAGATCTCAACAAGTCTTAAATAATGAATATCTGATAAAAGGAAATAAGGCACACAGCCTTTATAACTTCTAGAATATAACTCTTAAATGTCTAAACAAAGTGTTTACAGTGGAGCTCCATAAATAAAATAAAACTACAAATAAAAGATGGACGCTAATATGTATTGCCATCAACCTACGACTCTCCGTGAACCTGGCTCGTTACGTGAAATAGGAGGGGATAACGAGCGTCAAAGCGCTAGCGAGCAACATCACAACCAACCCCAAGGGAGAGGGATCATTGCATATAGAAAATACAGTTAATACATATATACATGAAATCATTGATCCTAATAATAAGAGGATTTTAGTATTTAGGAAATTACAACACGAGCATAGGTATGTCGAGCGAAATAATCCAAACAAGAAAACCCTCATATATATACCTTGTATCTCAAATTGTAAATCCCTAAATACCAAACCTAAGATCTAATACAGGAACAATAATATAAAGAAGACTAACCCATCTCAGAACTCAAATATCATGTCATGTCAAAACCCACATAAGTATCATGTTCAGCCTATGTAAGTGTAAGTGTCATACTCAAGGTTTAAACAGGTATCCAACACATGAACTAAGACTAGGTGTAGTGAATGCCCAACACATGGACTGCATATATAAATTGTCCAACACATGGACTGAATGATGAATGTCTAACACATGAACTGAATATGATGAATGTCCAACACATGAACTGACCATAATAATTGCCCAACACATGGACTGAATGAAATGTATAGAATATCGATGAGATGTATGAAAAGGATGCATATACACTAATTTCACACGTGTCTCGGTGTGCAAATCTAAACTCATGTCCGCAAGCCATCTCACATATGAAGATAGATAATAAATAGTAATTTCTAATGCCAAATATTCGAGGCGACTTTTCGTTCATATTAAAGCACACAACAAAAGTGAACATGCACAAACTATACCGGCGATCAACCGAAACAGGCAGAAACGCTTCACAGGTTTCTGTCTGCTTCAAAACAAATCTAGAAGTGACATCATTATTTTTCAAGCATAATATTACTGATATCAATATATATAAAACAACATGAAACGATATATTAGCATGTAAATATATCGTCGAAACCCTAAACATTTATATACACATGTTTAAACGTTTTAAAAGCAAAAACTTATGATTTAATTCATGATTAATCAATTTTAGATCTGAAATTTATCAAGGTTACTATTGTAATCAATTAGAAAATTATGATAATGTATTCTCACTTCATAAGTTATAAAGATCTATCTTTTGTACACTAAAAATACGTTTTAGGCTCGAAAAATCCGAATAAAACTTAATAAAATATGAAAATAAAAGGGTGAAGAGTTGGGCAAGATGTTACTCGCTTCAGATGGTGAAAAACTCATGCCACATGAATAATCCCCTTCGCTGCACTGCACAAAACCCGCTAAAAAATCCTTCAAAATCCCTCAAAATCGCCAAAGAAAAGAACTAGGGTTTGAGAGCGGGGAAAAGGGGCTACTAGAGTTTGGAAAATAGGAAAAAAGAAGTTTTTCACCATCTGAGGTGAGTAACATCTTGCCCAACTCTTCACCCTTTTATTTTTATGTTTTATTAAGTTTTATTCGGATTTTTCGAGCCTAAAACGTATTTTTAGTGTACAAAAGATAGATCTTTATAACTTATGAAGTGAGAATACATTATCATAATTTTCTAATTGATTACAATAGTAACCTTGACAAATTTTAGATCTGAAATTGATTAATCATGAATTTATATATGACAGCAAACCCGAAAAACTACAGCCCAAAACCCAAAACTCAAAACTGGAAAACTCAGTCTGACTAAAAACATACTCTTCAGTATTTTGGCTGTAACCTTTGACTTGGACCTCGGAATGAGGTGATTAAAGATATTTTGGAAAGCTGCTGAAGATATCTATAACTTTGGTCTTTTAAGTTTTTTCATATTCATAACGTATTAGTGTGTAAAATACAAAATATTTTTACTGGTCATAAATTTTCAGATTTATACATCGAGCATGATTTGTGCATTTGCTCTTATATATGTACATATATACATTGAATTGATCTCAAATCAATTCCTAGTATACTCAAACATTATAATATGTTATTTATAAATATATAACATATTTATTATTATTTATCATAAAATATTCAAATTTTTAGGGTTTTACATTCTTTCCCCCCTTAAAAGAATTTCATCCTCCAAATTCAGAAATCATACTTAATTGAAAGATAGTATTAAAAAGAATGTCGAGGGTGAAATCCAACCCGTACATATACCTCTCATAATATTAAACTCTTGATAAGCATATTGGGATATTAATATTAACAATCCAGAATGACTATATTCTCACTCAACCCTTAATCAAATGGAACTAGTACGTCGGGCGAAAAATCCTAACAAGGAACCCCCCATATATATCATATGTTCCAAAAAATTAAGAATTAAGCAGAAATATCCTCATTCTAACGTTAAATCTAAATATAATCATACAAATAATCACACACATAAATCAATCCACTTTCTCAATAGGTGCAGGTAGTCGCCCTGCATAACATTTTCACGCTCCCGAGAATCATCATCGATGTCTACACTTAACCATCTAAAATGTAAACACCCACACTTAACTCCTAACTAAATGGAACAAGTACATCGAGCGAAAAATCCAAACAAGGAACCCCTCATATATATACCATGTGTTCCGAGTATTTAGGAGTTAAGTGTTAATACCCTCATTTTAGTGTTAAGTATAAACGTCACCATACATGTAATCCATAAGTCATATATAAGTCATACAAAATTTTAATTTAACTGTTCAAACATGTATGGGTAGTCGCGACGCATGTCCTCTTCGCGCTCTCAAGAAATCTCATTAACGCCTATTCGGTTCCACTGAACTTTCACCAAATGAATTACCTTGTTTCTAAGTCTCTTGTCCTCTCTGGCAAGTATACCAACTAAAATATCAATAGTAGTCAAATCATCCTGAATTTTAATCTCTGGTGCAACCAACACTGGCTGTTGCTCCTCATCATGTAAGTGCTTCTTGAGCAGAGAAACATGAAATACATTGTGTATACTAGACATCGATGCTGGAAGATCTAGTTTGTATGACATGGCTCCAATACGCTCCAAAATTTAGAAAGGTCCAATATACCTCGGTGCAAGCTTTCCTCGCCTTCCGAATCATGAACACTTTTCATAGGCGATACCTTCAGCATAACTAAATCTCCAACCTGAAACTCTAAAGGTCTTCATCTCTTATCTGCATAGCTCTTTTGCTGACTCTGAGCGGCTAGAATCTGCTCTCTGATCAATGCTACATTTTCAGTGGTCTGCCTCATAAGCTCTGGCTCAAGCATCAAGTTATCCTTCGGTTCTGCCCAACATATCGGTGATCTATAAGGTCTCCTGTACAATGCTTCGTACGGGGCCATACTGATTGTCGCTTGATAACTATTATTATAAGAGAACTCCATCAGTGGAATATGATCCTCCCAGCTACCCTGAAAGTCAATAACATAAGCCCGCAACATGTCTTCTAACACCTGATTTACTCTCTCCACCTGACCATCCGTCTGTGGGTGGAATATACTGCTGTATGATAGTCTGCTACCAAAAGAATCCTGGAAACTCCTCCAGAAGTGCAAAGTAAACATTGAACCTTGATCCGATACAATCGTGTCTGGAACTCCATGAAGTCGAACTATCTCCCGAACAAATATCCTCGCATACGTCTCAGCTGTGTATATAGTCTTCACTGAAACGAAATGTGCTGACTTCGTCAACCGGTCCACTATCACCCAAACAGAATCATTCCCCTTTCTTAACTTCGACAACCCTACAATGAAGTCCATAGAAATATTCGCTCACTTCTACTCTGGGATGGGTAAAGGCTGAAGTGTTCCTGCCGGCCTCTGATGTTCTGCCTTCACCTGTTGACATGTAAAACACTTAGCCACATTCTCTGCAATCTCTCTATGCATACCACTCCACCAAAAGTATCTCTTCAGGTCCTTGTACATCTTAGTGGTCCCTGGATATACTATATACCGAGTACGATGTGCTTCATCAAATAACTCCTTCTTCAGCTCGGCACTGGATGGTGTAACCAGCCTACCCTTCATCTATAGACCGCCATCTGCTCCAATGGTCCAATCAGCCTTAGGCTCTTTGGTAATCTCCTCCTTTTGGATTTGTATCCAAGAGTCTTCCAGCTGAGCTCTGATAACTCTGATACTCCAAGATGGCTGCACTGACACAGCTCCTAAAAATGTACTACTTCCACAAATCTCGGGTCTAAAATCAAACTGGCTAAGAGTAAGAAGATCTTGATACAATGAGCATCTCAAAGCCGAAACCCAATATTGCCGCTTCCTGCTTAAAGCATCTGCTATGACGTTCACCTTTCCCGGATGATACTGAATCACGAACTCGTAATCCTTGATAAACTCAATCCACCTCCTCTGTCTCTGGTTGAGCTCCTTCTATGAGAAAAGATACTTTAGACTCTGATGGTCTGTGAACAATTCAAACTGCACTCCATACAAGTAGTACCTCCATAACTTCAGTACAAATACCACTGCTGCTAACTCCAAGTCATGAGTGGGATAGTTCTGCTCATGTACCCTCAACTGTCATGGGATATATGCTACCACCCTCTGAGTCTGCATCAAGACGCCTCCTAAACCTGCTAATGATACATTTGTGTAGACCATAAATGTCCTGTCGCTGCTCGAAAAAGTCAAAACTGGCATTATAGTCAACTTAGTCTTCAAGGTATCAAAGGCCTTTTGGCACTCCACACTCCAAATAAACTGTACAACCTTCTTCGTAAGGTATGTAAGCGGCGTCAAAATCTTCAAGGAGTCCTGGATGAACTTCCAGTAATAGCCGGCTAAACCCAAAAAGCTACAAATCTTTATCACTGTCTACGGCGGTTCCTAATCAAGAACTGCTGTAACCTTAGCCAAATCTACTGTTATGCCCTCTCTACTGATGACGTGGCCGAGAAATCTAACCTCTGAAAGCCAAAATTCGCACTTGTTGAACTTAGCATATAACTGATGCTCTCGCAGGGTCTGCAAATCTAACCGTAGATGCTACTCATGATCTGCCTCCGATCTTGAATAAATGAGGATGTCATCGATAAAAACAATCACAAATTGGTCCAAGAAGGGATAGAAAACCCGGTTCATCAAATCCATGAATACCACGGGTGTATTGGTTAACCCAAATAGCATGACCATGAACTCGAAGGATCCATATCGAGTCAGAAAAGCGGTCTTAGGAATATCCATCTCCCGAACCCGCAACTGATGATAACCAGAACAAAGATCAATCTTCGAGAAATACTACGCTCCCTGCAACTGGTGGAATAAGTCCTCAATCCTAGGTAATGGGTACCTATTCTGGATAGTGACCTTGTACAACTCTCTATAATCAATACACAAACGCATACTACCGTCCTTCTTCTTCATGAAGAGAACCGACGTTCCCCATGGAGACTGACTTCGACGAATAAAACCCTAAGCTAATAACTCATTCAACTGGGATTGAAGCTCTCTCATCTTACCTGGTACCATGCGATAGGGTGTGCGGGATATCGGGGTTGTGCCCGACTATAACTCAATACAAAACTTAACCTCTCTCACAGGAGGTAACCCATGTATGTCCTGAAAGATATGCTGATACTCTGAAACAACTCTAGTCTCCAATAAATTAATACTCAGATCCTATCACATCACCTCCTCGATGTACGCCAGAAACAACTCTGCAAAACGGTTACCCTGAGAGGTGGCTACAATTATTTTGGACCCATCGGACGCTCACAAATTGATTGTTTTCGCAAAGCAGTCAATTCTAACATGGTAGAAAGATAACCAATCCATACCAAGGATAACATCAAACTCGGACATATGCAACCCTATCAAATCGACAACGAACTCTGACTCGTCTAAACTGACGGTACACCCCCTACAAACGCTCTCTAGAAGCGATACCTCACCTAAAGGGGGGAAACTGATAAAGGGGTGTCTAGAGGCTGAGCTATGAGCTAGAGTCTAGACATAAAAGCATATGAAATGAAGGAATGCGAAGCTCCCGAATCGAAGACAATACGGGTGGGAAAGGAATTCACAAAAATGTACCCTCCACTACGGCTCTGCTAGCTCTATGATCACGCGAAACTATCGCATACACTCTGCCTGTGGCTGAAGACTGCTCTACTACTAGTGCTGGAGAATACGGGACTACCTGCCCTTGAGAAACCTCCTGAACTACGTGAACCTATCCCTCAATCTTCTGAGCTGCTGGCGGTGCCTCAAGCCTCATCTGCTAGCCCTGACCTCTACCCTGAAGTCGTTGCTACTTCTGATTCAGACCCTTATCCTGCTGAGCTCCTGCTAGTGCGCTGCGGCACTCCGATGCCTTGTGTCCGACCTTGCGACAGTTATAGCAAACCCCCTAAAACTTGTGCTACTGATGCGCTCTCTGATCCTGCTGAGGTCCCTTCTTATGAGGGCCCTGATGCTGCTGCTGAGGTCCAGAAAAATGTCTTTTGTTTTTACCCTTATCCCCGGTCTGTCCTGTCTTAGCTCTCCCTTCCTTGTCTTTCTGAAACATGGCCATCTCAATTTCCTGTGAAGTGGCGGCCTCAGCTACCTCTCATACCGAATAAAACTTCCTCGAGATGAGGTATCGACGAAGATTGGGGTGAAGCCCTGCTAGAAGAATCTGAGCCTGACGCTCTCCTGTCTGCCACATACTCGTGAAGTGCAGTAACTCCATAAACTTGCTCTCAAAGTCAGCTATTGTCATGTCCCCCTGAGTCAATCAGGATAACTCAAGCTCCTTCCCAGTCCGTGCTGTAGAAGAAATATACTGCCCGTCAAAGAAATATACGAAATCCTCCCATGTGAGGGTCATCCTATGCTCTGGAGTAAACTGGAGCTGGTACCATCTCCCGACGTCTCCCTTCAGATTGTAAAATGTTAGTCTCTGCTTCTGAACTGAGTCCACATTGAGTATGTCAAGTACATTACTCACATTCTCCTTCCACTTATGGGCTACAAGAGGGTCTGATGACCCCTGGAACTCCGGTGCCCTCATCTTCTGGTACCTCTCTACTATACGGAGCCAAGCCTCCTGTTCTGTGGCTCTATCTAGGACTGATGGTGGAATAACTATAGGTGTGATCTCTGGGGATCTCTCTCTGATAGGAACAGCTAGTATCCCTTGTGGCTGAGCTACCGGTGGTGGTGGTGGTGTGATATGATTTGCCACAAGCTCCTCAATTGCTATCATCCTAGCTATAAGGGGAGCCATGTTATTTACTAGGTACGGGGGTGCCTACTGTGGCTCAGATGGGTGCCTGCTGCGGCTCAGCTGGTACCTGTTGTGGCTCAGGTTGAGCTTGCTGTGGCTCAGGTGGAGCCTGCTGTGACTCTACCTATCCAGCTCTTCGAGTACGAGATCTACCACGTCCTGCCATCTCTGATAATAAGAAATAAGAGTTTATGAGTCAAAATGGACATATATAGATACATAATGTATCACAATACGATTTTCACAATATTTAGTATTCACACAAATACTTAAATTTACACAAAATAGTTGTCATAAAAAAAATATTCTCAAAATTTTAAGATATATGCATATATCGTCCTCACTCATACTAGGAAATCTTTAGTGGACTCTATACATGAATCCTAAGAAACTCTATCCTAGCTCCACGACTCGACACAAGATGATCCTAAGAATACTGGAACTAGAGCTTTGATACTAACTGTGACGCCCCTGGGTTCACACAATACTATAGTCCGAGGTAAAACCAGGAATGTCAAACCTGTCATGCACCACATCGTGCAATAACATGTTTCACCATCACAATTACTATCTCTCTAGTAGAGTCAACAATAGGTGTAGGTACAAAAGCAAGTAAAAGATAATACAAGAGATATATGATAAAATAATAGAGATAAAAATGATATTTCATCATCCAACATACAAAAATATAAAGTGAAACTCTGAAATAACTAGTCTGGAGATCTCAACAAGTCAAATATAGAATATCTGATAAAAAGAAATAAGGCACATAACATTTATAACTTCTAGAACATAACTCTCTAATGTCTAAACAAAATGTCTATAGTGGAGCTCCATAAATAAAATAAAACTACAAATGAAAGATGGACGCTAATAAGTATCGCCATCAACCAGCGAGTCTCCGTGCACCTGGCTTGTTACCTGAAATGGGAGGGGACAACGAGCGTCAAAGTGCTAGAGAGCAACATCACAACCAACCCCAAGGGAGAGGGCTCGTTGCATATAGAAAATACAGTTAATACATATATAGATGAAATCATTGATCCTACCAATAAGAGGATTTTAGTATTTAGAAAATTACAACACGAGCATAGGTACGTCGAGCGAAATAACCCAAACAAAGAAACCCTCATGTATATACCTTGTATCTTAAATTGTAAATCCCTAAATACCAAATCCAAGATCTAATACAGGAACAATAATATAAAGAAGACTAACCCATCTCAGAACTCAAATACCATGTCATGTCAAAACCCACGTAAGTGTCATGTCCAGCCTATATAAGTGTAAGTGTAATACTCAAGGTTTAAACAGGTGTCCAACACATGGACTAAGACTAGGTGTAGTGGATGCCCAACACATGGATTGTATATATAAATTGTCCAACACATGAACTGAATGATGAATGTCTAACACATTGACTGAATATGATGAATGTCCAACACATGGACTACACATAATAATTGCCCAACACATGGACTGAATGAAATGTATAGAATATCGATGAGATATATGAAAAGAATGTATATACACTAATTTTACACGTGTCTCGGTGTGAAAATCTAAACTCATGTTCGCAAGTCATCTCATATATAAAGATACATAATAAATAATAATTTCTAATGTCAAATATTCGAGGTGACTCCTCGTTCACATTAAAGCACATAACAAAAGTAAACATGCACAAACTGTGCCGGCGATCACCCGAAACAGGCAGAAACTCTTCACAGGTTTTTGTTTACTTTAAAAAAATCTAGAATTAACATCATTATTTTCCAAGCATAATATTATTGATATCAACATATATAAAACAACATGAAACGAAATATTAGCATGTAAATATATCGTCGAAACCCTAAACATTTATATACACATGTTTAAACATTTTAAAAGCAAAAAACTTATGATTTAATTCATGATTAATAAATTTTAGATCTAAAATTTGTCAAGGTTACCATTGTAATCAATTAGAAAATTATGATAATATATTCTCACTTCATAAGTTATAAAGATCTATCTTTTGGACACTAAAACTACGTTTTAGGCTCAAAAAATCCGAATAAAACTTAATAAAACGTGAAAATAAAAGGGTATAGAGTTGGACGAGATGTTACTCACCTTAGATGCTAAAAAACTCCAGCCACGTGAAAGAGAACCAATCCCCTTCGCTGCACTGCACAAAACCCGCTGAAAAATCCTCCAAAATCCCTCTAAATCGCCAAAGGAAAGAACTAGGGTTTGAGAGAGGGGAAAAGAGGATGCTAGGGTTTGGAACACAGGAGAAAGAGGTGTTTTTCATATTTAAACATGTGTAAATATGACAGCAAACCCAAAAAACTACAGCCCAAAACCCGAAACCCGAAATTGAAAAACAAGTCTGACTAGAAATATACTCTTTAGTATTTTGGCTATAACCTTTGTATCCAACCTCGGAATGAGGTGATTAAAGATTTTTTGGAAATATGCTGAAGATATCTACAACTTTGGTCTTTTAAGTTTTTCCATATTCACAACGTATCAGTGTGTAAAATACAAAATCTCTTCACTGGTCATAAATTTTCAGATTTATACATCGAGCATGATCTGTGCATTTGCTCTTATATATATACATATATACATTGAATTGATCTGAAATCAATTCCTAAAATACTCAAAAATCATAATATGTTATTTATAAATATATAATATATTTATTATTATTTATCACAAAATATTCAAATTTTTGGGGTTTTACATGGATGTAGGTGTTAGGTCTCATGTTTATGAGCCTACTATCTAATCTGGTTTTTATGATTAACAAACAATTCCTTTTATTATTTGTCGAGTGTTTACATTTGATTGTTAGGTATCATATACAAAGATCCTCTGTTATAGGTTGGTTGGACTTGCGCCTACATGATCATAACCATTGGAGGATGGAAGAAAATCGGAATGAAGCCATCACAATTCAAATAAACAAAATTATCGCTTCATCCCTGCCACCAAGATCGAGCTTAATGAAGATCACATTGCTTGGTATGTTTTTAGTTTACATGTTCACTTTATGAGTTATGCTTAAAAGCTCAAACTACACACACACACACATTTGTTTTGATTTATCTCCGTTTTTGGGATATAAACTTAACGATACTATTTTATATATTTTCCTAAGTATATTAATCTATTGAAAATTATCTCAAAACTTGTTTGAAGAAATTTCATCAAAATCAAGTATTTAACAAACTCGCATTTTTGACCATTTTTCAAAACAGTGAGTTTTCTCTCTTAGGAAATGATATTTTAGAAATTCCTTTTCTAATGTGTTTATTTTCAGATATATAAACATTTTTCCAAGTTTTATTATTTTTGGAGTTGATTTACTATTTTAAATTAAATTTACAAAATTAAGTCTTCAAGAAATTTTAGAAACTGGAATATCTATTTTTTAGTCAGTGAGTTTTCACAAATACGAAGTGATATTTTAGAAATTTCTTCTCTAACATGTTTATTATCATGTGTATAAATATTTTCTAAAGTTTAACTATTTTTGGAGTTGATTTGCTTTTTTAAATTAAATTTAAAAAATCAGCTTCTCAAAATTTTAACAAACCTGTGTATCAGTTATAAGTAGACCAATTCTTAAAATCTATCGACCGATCACCCCTTGTCAGTTGACCGATGTCATTTTTTAGTTGACTGGCCAGAGCTATTTTCTAGCCTTTTATTTTTTAGACAAATTAGTAGACCAGTATATTTCATCAGTCAACCGATCAACGGTAAAATGGCTGCAATGGCTAGTTTTTGGCTGTTTTCTTATGAGAGGGTATATATAACCCTCATAACTCATTTGTTTCTTTTATGGAAGTTCAGAAAAGGTTTTGCAAGTTTGTTTAAGGGGTCTTATGAGAAAATCAAGTGTTTTGTTTGTTTGGAGGAGTTTAACAAGGAGAAGGATTTCATCTTTAAATCTCTAGCTCTCTTTGTTTTGAGAAGTTTTTCTAAACTCTTTAATCTAGCTAATTTACGTTTTGATTCTCATATTATTTATGCTAGATTCATTTGAGTTTAATTTTGTCTTTACTCATTGATTACACACACAACCATTTGAGCTTAAGTATTTCACATATAGTATTCTTGGGTTATGAGAATGTATCTTTGAGTGAGCTTAAATTTCATTCTCGTCTTTGTTAGGGAACAAATCTTTATTTGCACAAATTGTGGAAACACGTTATAATACACAAGGACACTTAGAGGAGTGATTAGTTGAGACCAGTGTCAATTCCAAAAAGAGTGGGTTGGTTGTAAAGCCTAGAGTGGTAGTAATTCTAAGCACTTGAGGAAAGTGACACGGGTAGGCCAATACTTAGAGGAGTGTCTCGTAGGATTGACATCATGTGACTTGAAAAAGTTTTTGGTGAACTTTGAAAACCGATTGTGTAGTCATTTTGATTGATAGTGGAGATCTTCTCGATGTGAGGAGCGGAGACGTAGGTCGTGGGTTTACTGAACTCCGTGATCAATCCTTGTGTTTGCGTTTCGCTTTGGCGTATATTTCCCCTATATCTTGTGCTCATTGTTTATATCGTCTATGGTCATATTGTTTATCCTTGCATATTCTTACTTATAATTTTTAGCACATTATATTGTTAGGATATTACATTGTAGAGTTTTAAATTTAGCATCGGTATTGGATTAGATTAGCAATTACCCTATTCACCCCCTCTGGGGTATTTTTATTTGATATCAAAGCTTGATGCTCTTGATTCGTCTCTTAATCGTCTAGAGTCAAAGATCCTCACTTTGCATTATTACTAATATAGTTTTGTGATTTTGATCTTGCTTGCATAGTCTTCATGGATATACATGATGCACCAAGTTTAGGCTATGACATTAATATTGCTCATAAATTCAATGCTTTCCCTTATGCTCAATGGTGTTTTAGATTTACACTATTTGTTAGATCTAAAAATATCAATTTATAGGAAGTAATTGATAGTGCTTATAATGTGCTCATATTGGAGAAATCCAAGTGGAGAAAAGACGATAAGAAGATGTTTATTATGAACAAGTTATTGTCAAAATTTTTGATTAATGCTTTTGATTCATCCATTTCTAACGAACTTGCTTCTTTTGATAGTGCTTACACTTTATGGAAACATATAGAGACACATCAAGGCAACTTTTAGGAAATCCAACACGTTCCGGTGGATTCTGCTTCAAGTGGTTTTGGAGCATCATCATGCACATGGTCACTAGGTGATAGCCATAGTGAGATATGAAAGTCCAAATTCGAAAATGATTTATCTATAGATGAACTCACTTGTGCTTACGAAAGATTAATGCATGCCTATAAAAAATTACATCATAATTTTATGAATTTGCAAAGCAAGTATGTAAACGTAAAATCCGATCATGATTTGCTAGCATCCAAATTTGATATTATTGCTAAGGAAGATATAATTCTTAAAGAAAACAATGATAAATTAAAATTGGATAATGCTAGTTTGTCTAATGATAAGAAGGATGTTATGTTAGAATTAGAAACAATTAGAAATAAATATAATACATACAAAAATGATCATGCTTCCTCTAATTCTATTGCCAATGCAAATGTGCAAAATGATGAGATGAATATAATGAATAATCGTATTTCATCCCTAGATTCAACTCTAAGTACATGCATCAATAAACATAAGAAACTTGTGAACTGGTATGCAAAGTCACGTGCAAATATTTCAAAATCACACACTCACTATGCACACATGTATAGCAAAGTTTACTGATGCACAAATTATGGTCAAAAATACCATCTTGCTAAATTTTGCTATGGTGTATGAAAACCCACAAATTCAAATATTATTGCTCCTTGTACATCTCACAAAGTTTCTTCATCACACAAACACACACCTGCACCCAATGTTCATCATAAGAATGTTAATGTGTATAAGTGTGATTTTTGTAGTAGAGTTGGTCATTTAATAAAATTTTGTTTTGCTTTGTGAAAAGTTTTAAAATCACAAAATATTTCAAAAAGACCAACTTTATTTAAAAATGTTTTTTTGTGCACAAATAAATGGTCATAAAAAATAAATGCATCCATTTCATTGCACATATTACAATAGAATGGGTCCTTTACGTGATTATTGTTATGATCGGACACGTACGCTAAATGCGCCCAAATGGGGTCATAACCCAAGGGCTTTGGATTTAATTATTAGGGGTCATGTCCCTAAGCTCTTCAGCACTAAGAGTGTTTGGGTGCCAAAATATTTTTGATTTTAAAATCAAGATTTTTAGTGTTGTCCCTTTTCATTTCTTGTTTTTGGAAAAACATATTTGGAAAAGTTATTTTTTTTAAAGTGTATATACTAATCAATATTTTTGTTTTTAATTACATATTGTATTTCTTAAAATGGCTTTATTGATAAAGAGGTTTATATTGAACAACCCCCCGATAGTATGGATGTTTTACTTTCAAATCATGTTTATCGATTTCTAAAAGCTTCATATTGTTTGAAACTAGCTCCAAAAGCTTGGTATGCTCATCTCTATATTTTTTAAAAAAATTGAAAATACTTTATTTGTTCAATGTATTATTAAACATATGAAATGTGTGTGTATATATATATATATATATATATATATATATATA
>BQKN01065642.1:424874-454652 GCA_022839385.1 Asparagus kiusianus | reverse complement strand
ACACACACACACACACACACACACACACACACACACACACACACACATATATATATATTTGCTTTAAAGCTTTTTGATAGGAGGAGCCTTCCTTATCTCTTTCCTTATTTATACTCACCAAGACTTGTTGATAGGGGGAGCTTTTGCTCTATTATTCTTATTGTTTTTCCCCATTTTGATGTTGACAAAGGGGGAGAAACAAGTGTATTGTGAGTATATCATTTTCTATCATGCATGAGGATTAAAAATTATATATTCATTGGTATTATGCATGTTTTTTATACTCTTTGTGTAGATTGTTTGTCATCATCAAAAAGAGAAAGATTATTAGCTCTTATATTTATGAGCCTATCATCTAATCTAGATTTAATGATTAACAAATAATTCCTTACATCGTTTATCGAGTGTTTGTATTTGATTTTTAGGTATCCTACACAAAGATCCTCCATTGGAAGTTGGTTAGACTTGCGCCTACATGATCATAACAATTGGAGGATGGAAGAAAATCGGAATGAAGTCATCGCAATTTAAGTCAACGACATTATCGCTTCATCCCTGCTACTATGATCAAGCTTAATGATGATCATATTTCTTGGTGTAGTGTTTTTAGTTTAGGTGTTCACTTTATATGTTATGCTTAGAAGCTCAAACTACACACACACACACACACACATTTGTTTTGATTTATTGCTATTTTTGGATTATAGACTCAAGACACTATTTTATATCTTTCCTTAAGCCTTTTAATCTATTGAAAAATATCTCAAAACTTGTTTGAAGAAACTTCATCAAAACCAAGTATTTAACAAACTCGCATTTTTGACCGTTTTGCAAAACAGTGAAGTTTCACTCTTGGGAAATGATATTTTAGAAATTCCTTTTCTAAATATGTTTATTTTTAGATATATAAATATTTTCCCAAGTTTTATTATGTTTTGAGTTGATTTACTATTTTAAATCAAATTTACAAAATCAACTCTTCAAGAAATTTTACAAACTGGAATATCTATTTTTCTGTTAGTGAGTTTTCACAAATAAGAAGTGATATTTTAGAAATTTATTCTCTAACATGTTTATCTTTTATGTCTATAAATATGTCCCAAAGTTTTACTATTTTTAGAGTTGATTTGCTATTTTAAATTAAATTTAGAAAATCAGCTTCTCAAAATCTGTGTATCAGTTATAAGTCGACCAATTCTTAAAATCAGTCGACCGATGCCATTTTATTAGACGACCAACCAGAGCTATTTTCTAGCCTTTTATTTTTCAAACAAATCGGTCGACCGATCAACGGTAGAATGGCTGTAATAGCTAATTTTTGGCTGTTTTCTTTTGAGAGGCTATATATAGCTCTCATAACTTATTTGTTTCTTTAAGGAAGTTTAGAAAAAGGTTTTGCAAGTTTGTTTAAGGGTTTTAAGAGAAAATCAAGTATGTTTGTTTGTTTGGAGGAGTTTAACAAGGAGAAGGATTTCATCTTTAAATCTCTAGCTCTCTTTGTTTAGAGAAGTTTTTACAAACTCTTTAATCTATCTAATTTACTTTTTGATTCTCATATTAATTATGCTAGATTGATTTTAGTTTGATTTTGTCTTTGCTTATTGATCAAACAAATAACCACTTGAGCTTAAGTATTTCACATATAGTATTCTTGGATTGTGAGAGTGTATATTTGAGTGAGCTTAAATTTCGTTCTCGTCTTTGTTAGAGAACAAATCTTTATTTGCACTAATTTTGGAAGCATGTTATAATACACAAGGACACTTAGAGCAGTAGTTAAGAGAGACCAGCGTCAATTCCTAAAGGAGTGGGTTGGTTGTAAAGCCTAGGGAGAGGTAGTAATTCCAAGTACTTAAGGAAGGTGACACAGGTAGGCCAACACTTAGAGGAGTGTCTTATGGGATTGACAACGTGTGAATTATAAAAGTTTTTAGTGAGCTTTAAAAACCGATTGTGTAGTCATTTTGATTGATAGTGGAGGTCTCCTCGAGGTGAGGAGCAGAGACGTATGTCGTAGCTTGACTGAACTCCGTGATCAATCCTTGTGTTTGTGTTTGTCTTTTGCGTATATTTCTCTTATATCTTGTGCTCATTGTTTATATTGCTTATTGTCATATTGTTTATCCTTGCATATTCTTGCTTATAGTTTGTAGTACATTATATTGTTAGGATATTGCATTGTAAAGTTTTAAATTTGGCATCGATATTAGGTTAGATTTATTAGCAATTATTCTATTCAACAACCCCCTCTGGGGTACTTTCAGTAGGCCTCTATTGTTTTGGGATGGAACATTTATTAAAGATTGCTACAGAGGTATATTACTCAGTGCCATAGGATATGATGACAACCAAGGAATATTTCCTCTTTCTTATAGCATATGCGACTAGGAGAATGAGGAGAATTAGAAATGGTTCTTACAAGGTGTGTAGAATTTTTGTGTCGGAAATCAGTTTCTTTGCGACTTCCATTACAATCGTTTATTGATTACAAATAGAAATAAAAGAGTGTGCCTTTTTATAAGACTTCTCTTTACAAGAGAAACAAACAGAGGGTATCTCCTAAAAACACACACAGAGATCATTTATCGGTCGCTGCTTGCGTGACATCTTTTATTGTAGTGGAGACGCATTAGCCCGTGAACCACCGACTTACAGATCCGGATTGATCATGAAGAGGGCTCAGTGTTCTTATTTGGTTTTAGAAATAAGAGCAGAAGTAAATAACCTCAGCAAGGTGAGCTTAATACTCTTCTCGAGATCAAAACAAGGTTTGATCTCAAGGAAAGCAGTGAAGGCCTACAGATCTCTCGAAATCTTCCCCTTTATGCTGAAGTTCGCCAAGATCTTGCCTTTTTTCTCTCTGAATTTCATGTCTCTCTGTTCAAAACATCAACACCTCGCCTAAGAATTCAGATCTCATTTGTACCCATCATAAGTGCATAAGGGGGGTATTTATAGGCTTCAGACACCGTGTTTGAGGATAAGAATTCATGATTTGGATGTATCTACAGTTAGTAATGACTTTTTCATGTTTAAGGATACTCCCAAGGCCGTTGGGAAGCCACTAGAATGCACGAATCCTGAGAAATTATCAAAAAAATGTTTTGGGAGTTTATCGGGCGTGAGACACATTGTGTGTCTCGCCTTGGGTGCGAGACACATTATCGTATCTCTCACTTGGGTGCGAGACATACTATTGTCTCTCACTTTATGTGTGAGACACATTATTGTGTCTCTCCCTTTGAGACACTTTAGGCGTCTCACTTCGTCATTTTGCTGCTTTGTGTGCTTTGTCGTTTTGTCATTTTGTGTGTTCCTTTGCTTTCTTTTGGCATCAGATGATCTTCTTTGACTCGGATGATGACTGTCTTCATCTTCTCTTTGCCTCGAGCTACATTCGGAAACCTATAGGAAATTTTTGATGTCTACAGATACCCCCTCTAAAGTTTTTAGCCTCCTCAGTATTTTAGCGAGGAGTCTAGAATACTTTGGATAATATAGGCCTTACCTTCAATCTCTTCAGTATTTTATCGAGTATGCCGTGTAGAAGGACCCATGAGTGGCTTTAATTCTTTAACTTCTTCAACTTTCAGTCTATTCAGTATTTTACCGAATAGTCTAAAATATTTATGGTGTGTTGATACCTAAATTTAGCTTATGTCGTTTGGTCGGCATTGAACTGATTATCATCGTCGAGAGTTTGCATCTGAATCACGCTTGAACTCCCCAGAACAATTTTAGCATAAAATTATCTTGAACCTAATTTTGGCGAACTGTCGAATCCTTGACCGACGTTGCGTCGTAGCATAGTTCATACTTATACATAAGTGGACTCTACAGAGTTTAAGCTCTTAAGACATTAGAGCGAGGAGAATCAGTTTATATCATATACTCTTCAAAGTTTTAGGGAACAGTTTAACCTCATATACTCATTGGAAGTTCAAGGAGATGGAGTTTATACTCGTATACTCATTAGAGTGTGAATACGTACCTCGAATACGTCGAAAACAGGCGAAAATGGGCGAATATTAATTTGAATTGATCCACAGAACCCACCACACGTGCGAGATAGTGTGTGGTGTCTCACACGTGTACGAGACACACACACATGTCTCATGTGAGAGACACAAAATTGTCTCCCACGAGGGAGGTTTGAGGCGGGTCGTTGGGTTTCTTAAGTGTTCAAAACCCTTAAGCTTTTTTCATCTTCTTTCTCCTCCTTTAGATTTAGAATTCCTCCTCTTAAAGAGTTCTTAATTGTCTCATCTTCCCTCTCCTTAAACCAATCGATCTCCTCCAAATACTTCATCGGGGCAAGCTAGGGTTTCGGTTCTTTGACTTAGGTTCAAGCTCCACATTGTGTCCATCTCCTTTCTTCCCAGGTAAGGAGTCATTCCCTTCGTTTCCTTTGCTTCAATTTTGGTTGAATCGAGTTTCTATACTTTAGTTCTTAGGGGAAATCGGAAACTCTAATAACCCTTGGATTCGGGTGAAAACTGAGATTTTTTTAAACCGCGTTCTTTCTTCTTGAATGTAACAAGAACCCTCAAAGCCCTCCTTTTCTTTGGTGTTTGGCGATCTTCAAATCTTCCCCTCGACCACTTCTTTCATCTCAGGTAAATAAACGCCTTCATTGCTTTCAATTTCAGTTAATTTCTCGCATCTCATAATCCTTAGTTCCTAATTTTGCAGACAGTTGAAACTTGAGTTTGATATTGATGAACGCCGAAGCTTAGTTTGATTTTGGGTACCCTTGGCTTGAATTTGTTTGCTTAACATGGTAGAAACACTTATTGTAGGATTTTTGGTGTTGAGCCTTTGGATGCGAACCGAAACTTTTGAGTTGTTTTCGAGAATTTTGGATGATAATCCATGCCTTTGGTTTTGTTGGCAGGTGTAAATCGAGGATTTTGGCTCGTATTTGGATGTCCTGTAAGTATAATTGGGTTTTAACCGAACAACCCTACTTTTTATAAGACTTCGGTTAAAACTTGCAATTTCCTTCGCATTTGAAATTTTATCTGAACAGCTGACTTTTCCTACAGATTGACGATGTATCTCAGGCATTCACGCATTTCGAGGAGTCGGTCAGCTTCTCAGTTAGCTGAGATAGAGGCTCCCGCAGCTTCATCATTCGAGGGTAAGCTTTTACCACTTTTGTAAATTCAAAATTGATATTCTGAGTATTGTACCCTCGTTTGCTCTCCTTCATGAGGTATTCAGGAAGAGCCGATATCCTCCTTTGT
The DNA here is from genome assembly GCA_022839385.1 of Asparagus kiusianus. Taxonomy (NCBI): domain Eukaryota; kingdom Viridiplantae; phylum Streptophyta; class Magnoliopsida; order Asparagales; family Asparagaceae; genus Asparagus; species Asparagus kiusianus. Next base: position 449,406 of record BQKN01065642.1, on the reverse strand, counting down.
GGGAGTTGACGCTTAAAAGATGTATTTTACTTCGTCCAAACACATCTCAAGGCAAAAGGGGTGATTTTACGTTGTATCGGATGCCGTAGAGCGGGGTATGTTGTCGTGTTATTTACACGACAATGTACGTTGCCTCGTACATGTGAAACAGTTAGAATCATCTCGCTAATTACAAAGTAGTGACTCTATCTCGCGGATTCGTGAGATGAGATTGACTCCTTGTATTGCCTTGGAAATATTCTTGTAACTGTATTTAATAAACGCACGCTATTTGTTTCAGTTGAATTCCCCTTAGAGGTGTTCCCATCTAATGCGACAAGTGGTCATAGTGGTGAGGTTTACGCCTCCACTGAGGATGCACCCTTCATTCAGGCAACTCCCCAATTTAGTCCGGGTGGACTTGAAGAAATTCCTCGGCTGGTGCGAGAGGGAGATCGTCGTACATTAAGAAGGCTGATCACCGACGCTCCGCTCGTCAAAAATTCGAGCTCCACTCAACCTCTAAGGAAGCCTGATTACTTGTTCGATGACTCCGTCGAAGATCCGACAATCCTGACCCTCACAGATGAGAAGTGACTAAATGAAGATTATAGAAGTTTGTTTTATCTCCTCCCGATCCCTCGTCAACATCTGCTAACTCATCTACAGATCAAGTTGTGATGTGGGTGATGTCTTGGCATCTTACTGAGGATCAGGAGCGAGTTCACTATAGGTACATTACCCACCAGAAGACCCCGAGCTCTAGTAACAAAAATTATGTCCATGGACTCCATCTCAGTGTACTAGGCCAAGACACAACATCGCAGATTGAGCTGTTAATCATTGCTACATGGTGAGGAATTTCCTCGCAAGGCTGGGAAGAGAATTGCCCGAGAAGGGATATAGGTGCTACGACTGGGTGCATTCATCAGCCGATAAATAGTCGATGAGGATGACGAGTTACGTCCTCGGGTGATGGGGCATAGAGCTGACCAATAGTGGGCTGTATACGCCCGTCCATGCTAGTATGTACGGGTTGCCCATGAGCGTGTATCATTTCCTTATGTTATTGGAGCTCTATAACCAAGACACTAACTCCTTTCTAACCCGGCACAGAGAGTTGGGCCTGGCCCTGAACAAGATGCCGAAGGTATCGGGACTATCGATGGGCGACGTTCCCTATCAAGAATATTTTCATTCCATCCAGTAATTAGATCTGATGAAGATGGCCTTCCCTACCAAATACGTCATGTTGTGGGATATCACGTGCTATTATCAGGTAGCTTTAGCAGGCGTTGGCATCATGGTGAAGAAGAAGTTCCCATAGATAAGCTTGAAGTAATTCACCGATTATTTGTTCAACCATCTGGAGGATGGCTCTGGCGAGGTGGTTTGTGAATTGGCTCCTCTGACTCCCTAAGAAATTAACAAGTTGATTTAGATCATCGACACTCGATCATATACTACTCCTGCTGCTGAGGGAAAATTTCCAATAGGGACTAAATTCCGGATTTTCCTGTGGCACGTATAGAAACGGATTCAGCCCATGACTCTTCTGGCGGGATACCTCGCCATTTTGTATAATAAATGTGTCATGCCGCATCAATTCTCCGACTCCTTACCGATAGAGGTTATCCTCCCAGCTATTCAGCTTGCTTACGGGAAGAATCTTTCCCTACTGCCGATGATGGTTGCCGATATGCATTATGGGCTTCAGCAATTGGTTGCTGGTTTCACACAGGTGGGAAGCAAGCCGACGACCAAGATTCCCACTGCCAAACTTGAACTTCCCTATACCTACCTGATGGCGTGACTCATCTTTCATCACCCAGACTTGATGTCGGCCGAGCATCGCGGATCCTTCCATTCCTCTAGTGCCGCTGTTAGAAGATAGCAAATGGGAAGCAAAACAAATTCTTGAGGTGAAGCAGCTCCGGATCCACAAGTGTTGGGAGTTCTTCAAGTGCTTCTAACGATTCTCCGACCAATATGATGAGCTACTGATGAGGAGGAGAAGTAGGGACGAGTCAAACTTCCCTCAATGTAGGGTGCTTCAGATGGTTGATGAACATCCGGCCCGGGTATCTTATCTTGCAAGTGAAGAACCGCTGCCATATAGAGCCTTATCTACCATGTTAATTTGCTCGTTAGTTTGGTTATGACCAACTGTACATCGGGAACCTGAACCGAGAGTTAAGGACTTAGGGCAGTCTTATAGATGGTGCCCAGGTGTAGCTTTCGAGTGTGGTGGGTTGCACAGGCACCATATTCAATCTTCCTACTGCAAAACGCAAGTTAGACCTCACATTTTTCTGCTATAAGTGGCTCATTGTCGCCAACGGACCTGCCAAACTAAAATAGATTTTAGAGTTGGAGGCTAAAGAAGAAGCTTGGGTCGTAGCCTTGATCGTTCATGAGGTTGTGGTCTAAAGGAGATGGGGGAAAGAGCCCGTCGAACCCTTCGGCAAGAGCAAACAATTAGTTGAGGAGGAAGAGGAGATTCTACCCACTGATCAAACAAAAACTTTTGAAGAAGATGAGGCTGGGGTAGGAAGCACAGGAGTTGGAGGTGAAGAAGAAGAACTTGAGACATGTCTGTCAGCCTCTTTCTTCTCAGGATGGTTTATGAGTCTAGCGATCACTCGTCGGATTCGCCAATTTGATTTGCCTAAGTCTCCAACGACTCCAAAGAAGCTGAGGCAGAAGGTCTTGTTCACTTACCCTAACAAAATGATGGTTGACCTTCCAGGTGGGGCTACAGAAGAAAAAGAAGAAGAAGAAGAGCCCAACCTCATCCATCGGACGAGATCCCAATCTTCATTTCAGGTTCCTCCAAGGGTCGAGTTGTGCATCAAGTTTAGACATGAAAGACCTGTCGCTTCTGAGGAGGCTCCACCTACGAAGTGAAAGAAGGTGGTGCACAAGCTACATACTAAGTTATCGGGTTTTGAGGGGGAGCCACTCAGCGATATTCCAGGAGAAGGTGACATCTCACCTTGTCATTTTTCATACTTCAAGCCAGCGATTTGCTGAATATATATATCTCATTGCCGATCCACAGTGAGTCTTGAAGAGGGTGAACTTCCATATGATCCTCTTTTGCCTAGCTTTACCCATTTTTAGAGGTCAAGCTTCACGCAACAAATGCACGAGGCCATGGGTGAAGAGGCTCACAACTCTAAAGTTGGAGGGGATGCCGAGGTTCGATTCGACTCACCCACTGACACTGCTGTAAGAACTTCAAGTCTAGGTATATCTAAAATAGATAATACCTCATTTAGGTGGTAGTTAAGAGAGTTGAGCAATTTAGAATTTGTGCCCCCATTAATCGCTTCCACGCTTCATTCTCTTTTAGAAAAATTAAAGGGAGCGAGCACGAGTGTCGAGGCCACGGAACCTGTTGCAGCTAATGAAGGTAAATCTAATTCTCACTTGTCGTGAATTCTACTTTCCTTCTTTGTACTTAATACTCAAGTTTTTTGTATACGTTGCGATGGAAGAGCCCGTGGTGGAGGAAGCCCTTCATGACATTAATATTAGGGATTTTAATGAGTATTCCCTTGATCAAGTAACGGGTTTCGCTGAAGATGATCATGAATTGCTTGCTGATATGTTATCGGAGCAAGCTCGTCGTGAAGCCGTAGGACCAACCGCTAAGGTAGGTTCATCTACAAGTATGAATCTTATCCTGACGTCACTGTTATTCATTTGTTAGCTCTTTCTTAACCACATGGGAGTTTTGATTGTAGGACCAGCACTGGAGCTGATGCGACTATAATTGTCGGGTTTTCAGACCAGCCCGAGGGTTTCAGTTTCTTTATGTTAGAAGGAGCCGTTATTGAAGCTCAACCATCCGCTCTTCAGCCTCAATTCACCATTCCCTTGGATCAAAGGGCTATAAAAGCCTCCACTATTATAGAGGCTAGTCCCGTTGCCCCAGCGATAAGACCAACTGATGAGGCTAGTACATCCGCGATTGTTACATCTACGCTAATTCTAGCGGTACATGAAGTTGGGTTAACGGGGCCAAATGTAGAGCACCAAGTTGAAGGATCCTCTGCCGGCGTTAGTAAGCTCTATCCTATGATTTTTCTTAAGATTTTGAACATTGATCTTGCTCTTTGGAATACTAATTTCCCCCTCTTTTCTTGCTCTGTACGGTTCCATTATGTCCTTGATATCAAATAATGATCCAAATAGGGTTATATTTTACTTGGAACTCCACAATTTTTCTTTCTTTGTGAGCGTGATGATTGACAAGATTCTTCACCAAGGATTTACCTTTGACCCATTTAGGCGATCCCTCGATCATCAAGTGAAGCTAATCAGAGACGATGGATATCCGGACTTGGCGGATTCTATTGTTGCAGACTTGGTCATGATGGAGCATGAGTTTCAAAGGTTGTAAGAGCTTCGGGCTGCAGGTGCCTCCTCATATGCAACTGATCAGATGGAGTCCCGGTTGAAATCATAGTGTGGCACGCAAGCATCTACTGACTTGTGCTTCAAGCACAACGGAATCATGTAAAACAAATGGAGTCAGTCTTTGCTAGCAAGCTAGAAATCCAGCGGGATTTGCACTCTTCTCTTGAGTTGGGTGGTGCAAAGATAGCCCAAATTAAACAAGAGCTTAAGATGGCCAAAGAGGCTCAGGCTATCCTAGAACTAGAGATGGTTGGTGCAGAACGGGCTCGAGCTCAGGTGCTTGGGAAACTAGAGTTCTTGAGAGAGACGTTAGACAAGATGGAGGAAGATGCCGCGCAGACTCTGACTGCAACTGAGGACTCCGTCAAAGTTAACTTATAGATTGTACTTGAGCGTGCCTATGTAGAGGAGCTCTCTAGATTAGAACAACAAATTTATAGTCGCAAGCTCCCTCTCGATTGACAATACCTTCTCTTGTATCTCCTTTTGATTCAACTTTATTAATAAAAATAAAGTCTTCTGTTCAGTTCATTTTTTTAGTGTTATGATTTCTTATTCCGTTCGGAATAAATAATCACAACACTCATAGGATTTTTAACAAACCCTCAGCTATCAACGGATTTGATGTGCCTTTACCGACTGCCGTTTGAATCAGGCTAGTTTGTGAATTATGAAGTCCGTTCCATATGTAACATTGTGCTAAAAAAATTAACTCTCTTAGACTTAATGCTACGATATTAAATATGTAGACTTCGTCATTTTTATGGGAATGTATCACCCTACAATATGTATTAGATGCAGACTTATCATTAAATAGGGATCGGGATAAAGTTCTCCATGCATAAAAGACATGGATTTTGGTGTTGAAAGATTGTGTTTTCTCTTAGGGCAAAGACGAACCCTGTGCTTTGTCTTCTCTTAGGGCAAAGATGAACCCTGCGTTGGAGAGGAAGAAATTTATTTTCTATCTCCCACTTCAAAAAGAGACTCAGAGTGGGATATCTACTCTGAGAATCTTGACAGGTAAAACTAATAGTGGGATCTCCACTCCGAGAATCAAAGATATTCAGATAACCCTAACTAACCCTAACTGTCGAAAGGTTTGATTGCCCAATCTGAAGGTGGATTTCTCATTTATTGAGATAAAATTCTAACTTTAGCCCTAACTGTAGGAATGTTTGAACAATGGGAGTTTTAAGATGACCCTAACTGTCTGACAGTTTGATCGCTCAATCTAGGTGGAGACCTCTCGTTTATCGAAAAAATGCTGGTTTTGGCATTAACTATAATAAGGTTTGACCATTCGATTTGAAAGTGGATCTCTCGTTTATGGAAGGAATGGAGAGGTGATTTTGGTTTTAATCCTAACTGTAAGAAGGTTTGACCAAATGAAAGTTTGAGATGACCCTAACTGTAGGAAGGTTTGATCGCTCGATTTGAAAGTGGACCTCTCGTTCATGGAAGGAACCGAGAGGGGATTTTGACTTTGGTCCTAACTGTAGGAAGGTTTGACCAAATGGAAGTTTGAGATGACCCTAACTGTAGGAAGGTTTGATCGCTCGATTTGAAAGTGGACCTCTCGTTCATAGAAGACACCAAGAGGGGATTTTGGCTTTGGTCCTAACTAAAGGAAGGTGTTTGTAGAAAAATTTGTAATAAAATGAATGAAACAAAATTTGATTTGTATTCCTTTTGATCTCGATTACAATTCGATTACAAAAGAGAAGAGAATGAATTTGATTCTCTTCTTTGTTTAAAACTGGGTTCTTCACGGTGATGATGGAGTGCCTCCCTCAAATGCTCGCGTCGAGTTTGCTCTCCGTTGACGATCCGACTTTTTGATTCATAGGAACGATGTTTTCTCCTCATGATTTGATGTTATGGAGAACTTGCGTGGAAAGTTTTAGAACTCTGAACGAGTTTAGAAGAACTCTTGAAAGAGTTGATTTGAACCGAAAATCGGTTAATAATCCAAAACCAGAAGCTCTCTGTTGCCGAAGTTGAAGATGATCTTCGTTGGAGGATGATGCCGATCTCCTCAAAAGCTCGCCCAAGGATCTCTCCTGTTGCTGCCAAACCAAAGGGTCAATCCGAGCCAAGAAGTTCTAACCTTGTTGCCCAGTCCCAGATCCAAAAAGCCAGCCCGAACTCAATTGAGTTTACTCATATTTATAGGGAATTAAGGGGTGTAACCGCCCCCTTAATTCTCTCCATAATAGGGTTGAGAGGGGTGTAACCGCCCCCCAATCGTGGGAAACGGTTTTAGAACCGTTTAGCTCATGTTGAATGAGTCAAACAACGCCCAAGTTGGCGTTCAGGACCCTAACTCCGCGTTTTAGACTGGAGACACGGAGTTGGGTACTCGTTGGATGTTGAAAAATGCGAGGGCCACCCGCATTTGGTTTGCTGAGGATTGGAAACATGAGGGTCGCCTGCGTTTTTCTTGTTAAAGCTTGGAAACGTGAGGGTCGCCTGCGTTTCAAGAATTGGAACGCGGAGATGACTTCCGCGTTTAGAAAGAGCTAGTTGACTTGTAGCCTCTTCTGTAGAGCATTGTAAAGACCATTGTTGAATGATCTTTGTCTTGGCTCCTCAAAAATATGAGAGTTGTCAGATTGTAACTCCCGATGTTGATTGTGAAGGTTGTTGATTAGAGCTTTCATCAGTTGTTATGAAGGTCGTCAGATTGTAACCTTCTACATAAAAGTCTTCAAATTGTAGCCTTCTGGAAGTCGTCAGATTGTAACTTCCATCATCGGTGTTTGATGGGGATCAGCTATCTATTTTGATTTTTAGACAGCCTACAGAACCCCCTCCAAAGTTTTCTATTTTGATTTTTAGACAGCCTACAGAACCCCCTCCAAAGTTTTCAAAAGTTCGCGGTTGACTGGGACAAATTTTCAGAATACTTTGGATCTCAACTCTAATCTTAGAGCTGTTGATTCCTTGTGGTAAAGGATTTGTTCTCTGCACTTGTTTTAAAGGCATCTTGGCTGAAGGGATTTGCCATGTAGGACCTGTGTGAAGGTATGTGCCATAATTCTGCTTTTCGAATGCAGGGGTGGACCCTACATTTTGAACTTGAGACGCGGGTCTCACCCTTACATGTTGAATTTGGAACACGGGTGTGACCTTGGCGTTTGGTTTTTGCATCGCGGGTCTGACCTCAGCGTTTTGACTTAAGACATGAAAGTGGCTTCCGTGCATTTTTGACTAAGTCTTTGAGATTTGTCTTTAGCTCATCTGTTTTAAGTCTCAGCTCACATCCATTAAGCTGATGAGCCTACAAACATGCATAGGATTTTTGGCAAACCCTCAGCCATCAACGGATTTGATAAGCCTTTACCGACTACCGTTTGAGTCGGGCTAGCATGTGAATTATTTGAATCCGTTTCACATGTAACGTTGTGCTAAGAGAATGAACCCTCTTAGACTTAATGCTATGATTTTGAATACATAGACTTTGTCATTTTTACGAAAAAAGACTAACCGGCAACGTGTTAGGCGTAGGCTTATTTCTAATTAGGGATCGAGATAAAGTCCCCCATGCGTGTGAGGCATGAATTTTGCTGTCTTTTTCACGGTAAAAGACTAACCGGCAACGCGCGTTAGGCGTAGACTTATCTCTAATTAGGGATCGAGATAAAGTCCCCCATGCGTGTGAGGTATGGATTTTGGTGTTATTAATAACAGCCTGCTATGATATTGAATACGTAGGCTTTGCCATTGTTACGAGAATAGGCTATCCGGCAGCATGTGTTAGATGTTGACTTATCTCTAATTAGGGATCGAGATAAAGTCTGCCATGCGTGTGAGGCATGGATTTTGCTGTCTTTTTCACGGTAAAAGACTAACCGGCAACACGTGTTAGGTGTAGACTTATCTCTAATTAGGGATTGAGATAAAGTCCCCCATGCGTGTGAGGCAAGGATTTTGGCGTTATTAATAACGTCCTGCTACGATATTGAATACGTAGGCTTTTTATCCTTTTCACGGTCAAAGACTAACCGACAACGCGTATTAGGCGTTGACTTTTCCCTTCTTAGGATTCGGGATAAAATTCCCCATACATGCAAGGTATGGATTCAAAGATTATTAATTTAATGATAATCACCGGCTACGATATTGAATACATAGACTTTTTCATTGTTTCTTCCTGTGTTATTCGAAACACTGAAAGAAAGTTGAAAGCGCCAGATGTGTAATATTAACTTGGCATGAATTTTTACTTAGAGTGAAATTCAGAAATTTTCTTTATTATCACTAGGATAATTCCAGAAAATATTTAATCCATTAGGGATTTTATAATGAAAACTTGCTATTCTTGTTGAGAAAGGATTAACAAGTTCTTGGAGGGGTTTGACTGTTAGAGGTGTGATGTTAACCTAACAGTATTTTGTTGAGATCGTGGCAACTTTGTGAACTTATCATCCTATTGACGAGGATTGATAAGTTAATTTTGTCAGAGGTGTGGGATTAACGTGACAAGATTTTTGTGGACCTATCGCTCTATTAAAGAGAGACGATAAGTTAATTGTCAGAGGTTTAGTGTTAACATGACAGGAATTTGTTGCGATCGGGGTAACTTTGGGGACATATCATCCTATTGATGAGAATTGATAAGTGGATTGTCAGAGATGTGATATTAACGTGAAAGGATTTTGTTACGATTGGAGCAACTTTGTAGATTTATCATCCTATTGATGAGGATTGATAAGTAGATTGTCAGAGGTATGATATTAACGTGACAGGATTTTGTTGCGATTGGAGCAACTTTGAGGACCTATCGCTCTATTGAAGAGAATCGATAAGTTGATTTGGTTGTTAGAGGTTTGGTGTTAACATGACAGGATTTTGTTACAATTGGAGCAACTTTGAGGACCTATCGCTCTATTAAAGAGAGTCGATAAGTTGATTTGGTTGTCAGAGGTTTGGCGTTAACATGACAGGATTTTGTTGCGATTGGAGCAACTTTGAGGACCTATCGCTCTATTGAAGAGAGTCGATAAGTTGATTTTGTTAGAGGTATGTTGTTAACATGATGGGAGAATGTTGCGATCTGAGTAACTCTGTTGACTTATCATCCTATTGACGATGATTAATAAGTGGATTGTCAGAGGTGTGATATTAACTTGACAAGAGAATGTGTACTTGTGACTTGCACAAGGTCTTGGGAATTAGCGTCTCGCTGGGGAGACTTGCTAGGTGAGTTTATCATCAGAAGCGATGAGTTCTGATGCTTGTGATTTGAATAAGACTTTGAAGACTTAGTGTCTTGCTGGGGAAGATTGTGATTTGAGCAATTTTGAGGACCTATCATCCTATTGATAAGAATTGATAAGTTGATTGTCAGAGGTGTATTATTAACGTGACAAATTAGGAGTGATGCAAGCTGCATTGGGGTGATGATTGTCAGAAGTGTAATGTTAACTCGACGATGTGAAAGATTTATTACTCTTAATCCAGTGGATTCCAAGTAATCAACCCCCAATCTGGATTAAGACTTAGCAGGGGAATAAAAAGAGGTAGACAAGGCACATCGCCTAGTGAGGCACTATCCATGAAGTCGGAATAGAGACACATCACCAGATAGGCCATTATCTGATGAGTTTGACTATCAGAGGTAACTGTTAACGTGATAGTTTTTGTGGATCCGCCATCCTACTTGAAGAGGATTGGCAAGAGAATTTGGAGGGAATGGACTATTAGAGGTAATCATTAACATGATAGTTTTGATAGACCCGTCATCCTACTTGAAGAGGATTGTTTAGGGAATTTGGAGAAAACAGACTATCAGAGGTGATCATTAACATGATAGTTTTAGTGGACCTGTCATCCTATTGAAGCGGATTGACAAGTTGACGGACTATCAGAGGTAAATGTTAACATGATAGTTTTGATAGATTTTGTGGTTGACAGAGGTATTCTATTAAACATAACAACTCAGAAAATTTATTATTCATAATATAATGAACTATAAATAAACCAACCATCAGTCTTGAACAAGTGCGGGGGAAAAAAGGATAGACATGGCACATCGCCTAGTGGGCTGCTATCTAATGAGTTTGACTATCAGAGGTAATTGTTAACATGATAGTTATTAGACCTGCCATCCTACTAAAGAGGATTAGCTTCAGTGACCGTAGTATCTTCCGGTTCTGACTGGGAACAGTGAGCTTGGTCCGATTGCTCAGGAGAAGATTGGGCTTGGTCCGATCGCTCAGGTTGATCCTGCCTACCTTGTTCTTTAGCTTTGGTTCTGGCAATAATCTTTTGAGCCTGTTCGCCTTGAGAAATTAGTTGTCTCCAGGAACAGCATTTTGTAACCCTCATTTGTGCTAGAAGGTCGGTTTGCAAGTTGTGTCGACAGGTCTCCACTAGGGTAGACTGTGTCAAACCTGACAAACATCGGAGAGCCATGCTTCAGAACCTCTTAACGAAGGCTTTGACGGACTCCCTCTTCTTTTGTTTAGTGGCGAGAATGGTATGGATGGAGACTTCGGTATCCTTTTTAAAGAATCTTGACAGGAATAGTCTCTCTAGATCTGCCCACTTTTAGATACATCCCGCAGACAGTTTCCTGAACCATTCAAAGGCAACTCCCTTGAGGATGCCAATGAACAATCAAGCCAGAATGGCATCGTTTGATATCACATTCCCAGCTTGTGACTTGAAATGATAGATATGTTGGTTCGGTGATCCCGTACCGTCAAAAGTTTGTAGCGTCAGGACCTCGAATTTTGGAGGATAAGGTGTTGCGTCCCATTCGACAGGATAGGGCCTGAAAACTCTCTCATCTTGGAGCTCGCTTCTGTTAGCAATGGCATTGAGGTGGGCTTCCAATTCTTCTATTTTGGCAGATTGGAGATTCTGCTCGTTCTCAGTCTCTCTTCCTTCATCAGAGGAAGATTCCAGGTTGTGGGCTTCTTGGTCGGAAGCAGTTTCATCAACCATTTTTCCCTCCCCTTTGCTTGTGTGAGGTCGGGATGAAGACGTTTTTCCTCTCCGGGAGAATTCTTGCCTAGGTGACGAATCTGTCTTCTGAGATTTGGCCTTGTCTGCGACGAGTTGAGTCAACAGGGCCAGGAGTTCATTGATGGCCTCCTGCAGAGATTTGAGCATGGCCTCTTGCTCATCAAGTCTCTTCGTGAGATCTTCATGGTTTCCTATCATATAAGCGGAGCTCTCATGTTCAACAAAAGAGCTTGATGATTGGGACTCTACAATGGCTGAGTGTTCATCATCGGAATTGGTTCCTCTGGCTAACCTCTGATAGTTGATAGGGAGAATAGCTCCTGCTCGTGTTCGAGTACGTTGGTAGATTCCTTCAAACTCGTTAGCAATTTCTCTGACGGTCGGTGAACGACTCGTCTCAGAGTCATCAGAACTAGGGCCTGAGGCTTTTCCTCTACCGATCACATTGATAGTGACCCCAAGATACTCAGTCTCTGGAGACTTCTTCCTGTGAGAACGTCGTCATTGGTTAGGCAAAGTAACGTTCGTAAATTAGTCAAACACCAATAGTTTGGCCGCATATGAGCAGCATTGATATCCTGAGAGGATTGTAGGAATCAGTCGCTCACATTGGAATGAACGAATGACTTGTTGCATCGGTCTTTCTCTCAATATGAACTCTCTCAAATCTGTTGTAAAGATTCGAGGAGAATTACTCACTGGTTGTGAGGTTTGAATTGGAACCCCCAGCCCATGATTAGACAGGACTGGCTCTTGGTGAACATGGATCTGGTTAAGATGCCTTGAATCCATGAACTTCTTATATCCGCCCCTCAATCTAGTCGCGCACCCCGAAGCTCCATGGTATACACTAGGTTCTGTATTGGATTTGGAACTTAGGACGCGAGGGTCGAGTTTGGCACTAGAAATGTGAAGATCGCGTTTAGCACTTGAGACGCGAAGATCGCGTTTAGCACTTGAGACGCGAAGGTCGCGTTTGGCACTTGAAACGCGAAGGTCGCGTTTTGGTTTGGCAACATGAGGGTCGCGTTCTTCATTGTCGACGCGAGGGTCGTGTTTTGACTGGAAAACGCAAAGTTGAAGTTCGCGTTCAACAAAGGCTTGAGGTTCACGTTTTGGCTGTAAAACACGCCATTGAGGGCCACGTTCAGTCTGGTTCTCACGAAGCTCATGTTTGGGCTCATAAACGTGAGGCTTGCATTCTAAAGTAGAAACACGAAGCTCAGGGTCTCGTTTAGGCTCACGAACGCGAAGCTCGCGTTGGTTGGGGGATCGACTTTCTTGGAGTTGTGCCGAAGCTAAGTCTTCTCCTTCAGAGAGGGGACTGTATGAACAGTGCAACCCCCAGGGGAGACAGCCCTTTGATGAGTCGGCCACAACTGGAGCATTAGTCTCCTTAGAAACTTTGTGGATCTTACGTATAGCCTTGGGGCTAAGGGATCCGGAGGAGATAGCCTCCTCAAACTTAGCTTGATCAACTCTACCATGAGAGTTTCGACGGTTGTTCCAGTGAGATGAACATCGAATTGCGCCACCACTTCTTCATTAGAGAAGCTAGTCCCCAGCGGAGTCACCATCTTTTGTTTGTAGAAAAATTTGTAATAAAAAGAATGAAAGAAAATTTGATTTGTATTCCTTTCCATCTCGATTACAATTCGATTACAAAAGAGAAGAGAATGAATTTGATTCTCTCATTTGTTTAAAACTGGGTTCTTCACGGTGGCGATGGAGTGCCTCCCTCGAATACTCGCGTCGAGTTTGCTCTCCGTTGACAATCCGACTTTTTGATTCACAGGAACGATGTCTTCTCCTCACGATTTGACGTTGTGGAGAACTTGCGTGGCAAGTTTTAGAACTCTGAACGAGTTTAGAAGAACTCTTGAAAGAGTTAATTTGAACCGAAAATCACTTAATAAGCCAAAGCCAAAAGCTCTCTGTTGCCGAAGTTGAAGATGATCTTCGTTGGAAGATGATGCTGATCTCCTCAAAAGCTCACCCAAGGATCTCTCCTGTTGCTGCCAAACCGAAGGGTTAATCCGAGCCAAGAAGTTCCAACCTTGTTGCCCAGTCCCAGATCCAAAAAGCCAACCCGAACTCAATTGAGTTTACCCATATTTATAGGGAATTAAGGGGTGTAACCTCCCCCTTAATTCTCTTCATAATAGGGTTGAGAGGGGTGTAACCGCCCCCCAATTGTGAGAAACGGTTTTAGAACCGTTTAGCTCATGTTGAATGAGTCAAACAATGCCCAAGTTGGCATTCAGGACCCTAACTTCGTGTTTTAGACTGGAGATGCGGAGTTGGGTACTCGCTGGATGTTGAAAAACGTGAGGGCCACACGCGTTTGGTTTGCTGAGGATTGGAAACGCGGGGGTCGCTTGCGTTTCAAGAATTGGAACACGGAGATGACTTAAGAATACCATGCGAAGTATTCTCCAGGAACTTTCTATTGGGAGTAACACCGTACAACAACTTAAGTTGTACGTGTCAAATATATTATCCTGAATGTATTACGGATAATACTTCTTTAGGAACTTCCTATTTATTGGCATCATAATTTTGTCTTCGTTTTTGGGTTACTAACCGATATACACCGTTTGAGTAGACCGTCTCCACTATGAATGTTCCGTCCCATTTGGATTGAAATTTATCTTTCTTCTTGGAATTGAGTACCATTGGTCTCCGGGCAGAAAGAATCAAGTCTCCTTCCTTAAAACTCCGTTGTCGGACTTTCTTATCAAAGGCCCTGGAGATTATGGCTTGGTAAAACTTAAATTGCTGCTGAACTTCCAAGCACTTTTCATTTAACATCTTAAGTTCTTTAAGACGTTTCTGATGTTGTTCCTCCGTCATCATCCCTGTTGTGAGAGCGATGCAAAGGGATGGAATTTGAATTTCTAAGGGAAGGACAGTCTTGCATCCATACACTAGAGAATACGGAGTCTTTCCAATAGGCGTGCGGATTGTGGTGCGATAAGCATATAGAACTTCACCGAGTTTATCATCCAAGTCTTGTTTGTTGGTTCTCACGAGATTTGACAAAATTTTTATGATGGTCTTGTTGAAGGCTTCAACCAATCTGTTCCTAGTGGGATTATAGGCCGTCGACGAGATATCTTAAATTTTAAATTTTCCACAGAATTTAATGAACGCGTTGCTGACAAATTAGAGACCGTTGTCATGAATAATTTATCTTGGAACACCGTATCAGTAAATAATATGGTGTTTGATAAATTTAACAATGTCGCTTGTCTTTACTTCTTTGAGTGGAATTGATTTGGCCCACTTAGAGAAGTGGTTAGTGATTGCCAGAATGAAGCAGTCACTTTTGGCTGACGGTGCAAAAATAGGACCGACAATGTCCATTCCCTATGTCTTGAATGACCATGACGTGGCCAAATAGTGCAAGTGCTCTGGGCATGTAATTGGCATGTATTTGATATTCGTGGCACCATCGGGTGTATTCAATTGTGTCTTTGACCATGGTTGGCCAATAATATCCCATTCTTCTGAGGCGATCCCAGAGTTTGGGACCAGGCTGGTGTGCACCACAGGCTCCGTCATGCGCTTCTTTGAGAGCCTCTTCCGTCTCTTTGGTTGAAAGGCATCAGAGTAGCAAACCGTCGTATGCGCGATGATACAACGTCTAGGTCGTCGTATTATAATAGAATCTCGACGCTCTTCGTCGGACCGAGTCTTTTTCTTTTATGTCTTCCGGTAAAATACCGTACAAGATATAATCAATAATGGGGAAACACCAGTCTCGAGGTTTGAGTTCAATTCTCACTGCGTGCGTCTCTGTGATGTCCATGGCAGAGTCTGGTATGAAGAGTTGGTGAGTTCTCATAGTGACCAACTATTCTGTTTCAGGAGGCTTTGCCAGATATACTGTTAATACCACCAATTCATCTATGTAGGCATTTTGTAGGCGTGAGATATGCTCGATGAAGAATTCTTCAAATGAGTTTTCCATCTCGATGACCGCCTAGTGTTACGAGATCAGGTCTTGGTTCCTGACTTCGTACTCTCCTCGAACTTGGTTGACTATTAGTTGAGAATTACTAAAAGCTTCAAGATACTTAACCCAAAGCTCTTTGGCGAAACTAGGTCTAATGGGCAGCACGTTGTATTCGGCTATGTTGTTGGAACACGGCTCGATCAATGAATAATCTTGAGACATCACCTATTTCTCCGGAGAAACTAGGACGACTCCGACTCCTGAGGATATTTTTGAATATACAAGAGCGCTAGCCACATTAGTTGCTCAGGAAGCACTATCGAAGTACAATTGCCACACCTACTAATGAGAGGTTGTGTTGACTTTGTGGGTTTCATCCGATAAGTCTTCATATAGCTCGGCTGTATCCTTTGTATGATTAGCTGCTAGAAGATCACAAATTTCTTCTCCTATAACTGACTTTTGTTGCTTAAAGTGTAGGTCGTATTAGGACAAGAGCAGGACCCATCTTGCTAACCGCCAATTCATGGAAGCCGGCTGCATCATGAACATCTGAATTAGTTGACATTGAAAATGATGTAGATCATCTGTCCAACCAGGTAATGTCGCATCTTTTGAATCATGAACACCAGGGCGAGACACTCCTTCTCAATCATTGTATATCAAGACTCCACACCTACTAATGTCTGACTCAGGTAATATGTTGTCTGCTCGTGACCGTTATCATCATCTTGTGCAAGCAGGGCACTCAACGAGTGATTCGTTGACTTGATATAAATCAAGAATGGTTTTCTTGACTTTGGTGCAACGAGGATGGGAGGATTTGACAAATATTTCTTGATATCCTCGAATGCCTTCTGACAGGCGTCGTACCAAATGAATGATACACCCTTTTTTGTGAGCTTGGAGAATGGTTGGCATTTCCCTGAGAGGTTTGAGATGAACCGTCGGATGTAAGCCAATCGCCCTTGCAATCCTCTGAGTTCTTTGAGGTTCCTCGGGGTTGCAATTCGTGTATCACCTTCACTTTATAGTGATCAATATGGATACCATTTATGGTGACGATGAATCTAAGGAACTTGCTACTAGACAATCCTAGAAAGGACTTGGTAGGATTCATCTTCAATTGGTGACTACGCATGAGATCGAACATTGTCCTCAAGTCTTTTATGTGGTTATCTTTGCTACGGCTTTTCATGACCAAGTCATTAACATAGCACTCGACGGTTTTTTGAAGGTGTTCCTAGAAAATCTTCGTCATGGCCTGTTGATATGTAGCACCCGCATTCTTCAAGCCGAATGGCATAACCGTGTAGCAGAAGATGCTGAGCGGTGTTCAGAATACGGTATGCCTTTCGTCATCTGGGTACATTTTGATTTGATTAAAACCCAAAAATCCATCCATGAAGGACATTGTCTCAAATCCGCACGTGTTATCGATGATGACATCCATGATCGGAAGAGGGAGATCATCCTTTGGACAAGCGATGTTTAGGTCTTTGAAGTCAATACAGATCCTGATTTTCTCGTTCTTTTTAAGGAATAGGACAATGCTTGCTAGCCAGTCAGGATATTGTTCCTCCTTGATGAAGCCTGAGTCGATTAGCTTTTTGACTTTAGCCTCAATCGCCTTCATAATTTGCGGATGGAACCGTCTTTGCTATTGCTTGATAAGTTTGGCATCCAGTTTGATGTTGAGTCAGTGCATCGCCACGTTTGAGTAAAGCCATGGCATATCTTTGTAATTCCAGACAGAGACATCGATGTATTCCCTGATGAGGGCAATCAACTCCTCCTTCTCTTCTGGTAGAAGGCTGTTGCTGATGAATATGGGCTTTGGATTTGCTTCATCGCCCATGTTTACTTGGACCATTTTCTATTCAGTGGGAGGTTCTCTTTGTTTGAATCGATCACCATATTGGATATTCAGGTGATAGATCCAGGGATCTTCCCAAGTTAGCAATTGACTGTCTTCTTCTGTTATGGTGGGATTGACCATGGCCATATTTGACATCAGGCCTTTGAATATTTCTCTAAGGCTGATGTCAAACTCCTAACCTGAAGAGTCGGATGAGTATCCGTCTTTATCTGGGTTGGCTAATTGGTCAATGACTTGCTAGCAGCATTCATCATCTGATGAAGAGACATAGCCTAGACCCATTTTATAACCATAGTAATTATCAGGGTTTCCTTTTGGTACATAGGCCAGGTGAGGTGGAACTCGAGGACCTCGACCAAAGCAAAGACCTTCTTCATGCACGAAGTTGTATCCCTACTTTTTCATGAAGTTGCATGCTTGTGGGCTGTGTCTGAACAGATAAAGGCTGGGTATCTCATCATCACTATCTTTCTTTGAGAAGGGATCTAATGGTGGAGATATTTCCCCTTTACCGAAAATTACCTTCTTCTCACCCCCTACTTTGGCAAAAAGGACGAGAGTTGTTCCAAATGAGTCTTAGACACACTTCTTTGTCATGCAAGATGATTGAAGCGGTATCTGTATGTCAGAGTTATTGTATAATCCCTTCATTACTTCATCAAGACAAGGCGAGTACTCTAAAGCGTCATTCATTGCTTCTTTAGCAAGTTGTCAATTACAACTTGAATCTGACGATTCACCTCTGTCAAGATTGATTATAAAGGTTACAATGTCGTTTAGTACAAAACCTCTATTGTAATCAAGCATGGCCTCGATATCAGCTTCTTCTTTGCTATTTGTGCCTTGGCTGATGGTTCAGTATCAGATTCAGCACTGTAAAGAAGGGAGTCAGTAAAATAGTTTTCCAATCCCTTAAACGATTGCTTATCCACGACCATCGTAAAGAAGGGAGGCACTACTTGTTATTTCGAGGATTGAGGGGCCAGTAGGCTAGAATTACGTTATTTAGAGTATTCCTCAGAGTTAGATGGACCCATATATTTCACCGCTAGCAGCGCAGCAGGCGCCGGCCACCGGCAGAGTTTATATAGTCGTACCGTGTGATCATAGTGCGAGCAGAGTTTTTGTTATAAATTCTTTTCCAGCTCGAACCTTGTTTGATTCAGGAGCTTTGCATTCTTTGATATCACATACCTTCATGGATAGGCTTCTGTTAGTTGCACATTTCTTAGATGTTCCATTATCAGTCTCTACACCACTAGGGGAGGTGTCCCTATTAGAGAGTATCTGTCGGAGATGTGTTATCAGTTTAGATGAGTCTGAGTTCATCTTTGACCTGATCGTTTTGCGGATGTGGGATTTTGACGTTATTCTTGGTATAGATTAGTTATCATCCTACCAAGTCTGTATCAACTGTTTTTCTAAAACAGTTAGCTTGTGAGTAATCGTTAGGTTTGTATAGATAGTAGGAACCTCATAAGGTAACTAGAATGCGGAGTCATTGCTAGCATATATAGTGAAGGTTATGGTCTAGGATCGAGGTACAGATTTGAACGAGACCAGAGTTGTCTCAGAGTATCTGATGTCTTTCAGGATATACCTAGATTTCTTCTAGTGGGAGAGGTTGTTTTCCTGCATCGAGTTACAGCAGGCACTGTATCGATATTTTGAGCACCCTATCATATGGCACCAGCGAAGATGAGGGAGCTACAGACTCAGCTAGGTGAGTTGCTATCTTAGAGTTTCATTCTCCGGAGTCATTTTCATGGGAGCATCGATCCTCTTCGTGAAGAAGAAGGATAGTAGCATATGATTATGTATAGATTATCGTGAGTTGAACAAGGTCATTATCCAGATCAGGTATCCACTACCGAGGATTTATGACTTGTTCGACCAACTACAGGGAGCACAACATTTTTTAAAGATTGATATTCATTCTGGTTTTCATCAGTTGCGGGTTCTGGAAATGGACATTCCCAAGACCACCTTTATGACTCGGTTTGAGTTTCTTGTCATGTCATTTGGGCTGACCAATGTACCCGCGGTATTCATGGACTTGATGAATCATGTTTTTCATCCGTACTTTGACCAGTGTGTGATCGTGTTTATTGGCGATATTCTTATTTATTCAAGATCGAAAACAGGGCATGAGTAACATCTTCGTCTGGCTTTGTAGGCTCTATGGGAGCACCAGCTATACGCTAAGTTAAGCAAGTGTGAATTTTGGCTATATGAGGTTAGATTTCTTGGCAACGTCCTTAGCAGAGAGGGCATTGTGGTGAATCCAGCTAAGGTTACGGTAGTACTTGTTTGGGAGCTGTCGACTACAATTACCGAGATTTGTAGTTTCTTGGGTTTGGCCAGTTATTATTAGAAGTTCATTTAGGACTTCTCAAAGTATTAGACACAACTTACACGCCTTACGTAGAAGGGTGTACAGTTTGATTGGAGCATGAAGTGCCAGGAGGCCTTTGAGATGTTAAAGGCTAAGTTGACCATAGTGCCCGTGTTAATTATTCTGAGTAAAGATAGGACGTTTGTCACAGATGCATCATTAGAAAGCCTAGGAGGCATTTTAATGTAGACAAAGAGATTAATAGTGTACATTTCTCATCAGTTAAGGACGCATGAGCAAAACTATTCCAGGCATGACTTAGAGTTAATAGCAGTAGTCTTCGCACTGAAGTTATTGAGACACTATCTGTATGGAGTACAGATCGAGTTGTTCACTAACCATTAGAGTTTGAAGTATCTCTTATCTCAAAAAGATCTTAATCAAAGATAGCGTCGATGGGTCGATTTTATCTAAGATTATGAGTTTGCGATTCAGTACAATCTGGGGAAGGCTAATATTGTAGCAGACGCATTGAGCAGGAAGCGTCGGCATCAGATTACGGCTTTGAGGTGCTCATTGTATCGAGATCTTCACACCCTTAGCTATTTGAATTTAGGCTAGAGATTGGCTGGAGCAGCACATTTTTGGGAGCTGTGTCAATGCAGCCATCTTAGAATGATAGAGTAGTTAGAGCACAGCTAAAGGATTCTTAGATTCAAACTCGAAAGGAGGAGATTTCCAAAGAGCCTAAGGCGAATTGGTCCGTTGGAGCAGATGGAGGCCTTCAGATGAAAGGACACTTAGTGATACCAGCTAATGCACAGATAAAGAAGGATTTGTTTGATAAGGCACATCGCACCAGGTATACAATGCACCCAGGCACAACTAAAATGTATAAAGATATGAAAAGACACTTTTAGTGGAACAGTATGCGTAGGGAGATCGCAGACTATGTAGCTAAATGCTTTACTATCCAGTAGGTGAAGGCAAAACACCAGAGACTAGCAGGAACCCTATAGTCTTTACCCATTCCAGAGTGGAAATGGACGGATACTTCTATAGACTTTATTGTAGGATTGTCGAGATCAAAGAAAGGTAACGATTTAGTTTGGGTTATAGTTGATCGGCTGACGAAGTCAGCACACTTATTACCAGTTAAGACCACCTATAAAGCAAAGACTTATGCAAAAATATTTATCCAGAAGACCGTGAGATTTCACGAAGTCCCAGAGACGATTGTATCAGATCAAGACTCAATTATTTATATTATATTTCTGGAGGAGTTACCAGAATTTGTTTGACAGTCAGCTATCTTATTCTAATATTGTCCACCTGCAGACAGATGGGTAGACAGAGAGAGTTAACCAAGTGTTGGAAGACATGTTGCGGGCATGTATTATTGATTTCTAGGGTAGTTGTGAGGATCACATTCTGTTGATTGAGTTCTCTTATAACAACAACTATCAAGCGATAATTCGTATGGCTGCGTATGAGGCATTATATGAGAAGCCTTGTAGATCCCCGATTTGTTGGGTAGAGCCGGAGGATAGCTTATTACTTAGACCGGAACTTGTGAGGTAGACTACTAAGAAGATAACAGTGATTCAGGAGTGCATCCTTATAGTACAGAGTCATCAGAAGAGTTATGTATATAAGAGGCAACGTTAGAGTTCCAGATTGAGGACTATGTATTGCTGAAAGTACCTCCGATGAAGGGAGTTCAACGATTTGGTAGGCGGGGAAAGCTAGCCCCGAAGTATGTTGGTCCATTCAGGATTGTTGAGTATATTGGAGCTGTTTTGTATCAGCTAGATCTTCCAGTATCGATGTCGAGTATACACGATGTTTTTAATGTTTATATGCTTAATAAACATTTGCGCGATGATGAGTAGCAGCGAATGTTAGACACACCAAAGATTAAGCTCAATGGTGACTTGACTACGATAGAGATTCCTATTTGTATTCTTGCCAATGAGGAAAGAAGCTTAGAAACAAAGTGATACATTTGATTAAGGTTCAGTGGAATTGGAAAGGAGCTAAAGAGACTCATTGGGAACGCGAGGAGGATATGTGTCACGACTACTCATACTTATTTGAACAAGTAATTTGATTTATTTGATTATGCTTTTCTTATACATATGATTGTTAAGTGTATATGTTGCTATTATACGATTGCAAAATTTAGGGGACGAAAATCTCTTAAGGGGGAAAGAATATAAAACCCCAAAATTTTGAATACTATGTGATAAATAATAATAAATATATTATATTATATATGATAAATAATATATTTTTATATTTGAGTATGCTTGGGATTGATTTGAGATCAATTCAATGTATATGTGTGAATATATGAGTGCAAATGCACAAATCATGCACAAAGAAGAAATCTGGAAAAATGACCAGTTAAGAGTTTATATATTTTACACACTGATTCAGTTTGAATATAGAAAAACTAAAAACTACAAAGTTGTAGGTCTCTTCTATAGCTTTCTAACAAATGTAAGATCATCTTATTCCGAGGTCGGATATGAAAGTTATAGCCAAAATATCAAAGACTATTTTCCCAAACAGACTAAACTGTGTTGTTAGTAGTCGACTACTAAGCTTAGTAGTTGACTACTAAGGCCATTAGTCGACTACTAAGGCCATTAGTCGACTAATCTAGCTGATTTCCAGATTTCTATTGGGTTTTGGGTCGGTTTTGGTTTATATTCGAACCCAGGTTTAACCCTAAGTATATAAACATGTTTAGACCCTTTTTCCTAAGATTTTTCATGTGAATTACCAGCCACCATCTTCCCTCAAAACCTAGAGCTTGTTCTGGGTGTTCGTCGAGGAGATTCAAGGCGAATCATTGAGCTGAGGGTGAGATCAAATGCTTTTGAGCGAAGAGTGATCTTGCACGCATGTCCAGAGGCTCGACACGAAGTTTGAGGCAATATCTCCTGCATCCAAACTTATTCCTTTAGTTAATAAATGAATTAAAGGGTTTAATTTGATGTTTTGCATGCTTAACCATAACCCGATGTGTTAAAAATAATATTTTTGATGATAAATCTCAATAAAGTGCTAGATCTAATGTTTTACCTTGTTGTTTATGATAGAGATGTGATCAGGATCATTAGGGTGATAATTATTTTTGTTTTTAACTTGTTAATATGGTTTAATTCATGTTCTAACCCTATTTTATCGCTAAATTGAGTTTTCATGACTATTAATCTTTGCTTAATCCTAGGTTGGTGATACCTAAGAGATATGAACGAATTTAAATTATATTATATCTGTTCTAAGAGTTGTTGTAAGCATGCTATGTTGATCATACTAAGAAATCATGTTTTGAATCGAGGAATTTGATTAAAAAGGATGTTAAACCCTAATTTGAACAAATTAAAAGTGTGGTTTTGTGTTCATGATGTTTTCGGATGAGTATCGCATGTTTTATTCATGTCAAACCTCTTGATAAGCACATGATGAATGAAAAGGACTGTTTGTGCATGTTAGGATGTATGGAATTGCAGGGTAGTCGATTACAAGGCTTAGTAGTCGACTACTCATGTCTAGTATTAAATTACAGAAACTGTTTGGCTACAGAGTAGTCGTCTAATGTGCTTAATAGTCGATTACTGATACTGATATGAGTTTTTTCAGAGTCTAAATGGACTCAGGGTAATTGACTACTAAGCATAGTAGTCGACTACTAAGGCTGGTTTCCTAAATATCGTGTTGTTTTGATTTGAGATGCGATCGCGGGGTTTGAACCGCATGATAGTACATGTATAGTCATGATCATTCATTAATAGTGTCATAGTACACGTGTTAGTACCCTAAAGAGGGGATTTCGACAAGTATTATTTGAATACACTTTTTTCCCTTGATATTGTATCCGCACAAGTGTATGTTGAGGTTTGTGAACCTATGTTATCGTATCTGTACGAGTGTGCGCTGAGGTTGGTGAACCTATGTTGTTGTTCCGGCTTTAAAGTACGCAGAGGTGGATGAACCTATGTCTTTGTTTCCGCGTGATTATATACAGAGGTTGATATGACTATTTTTTGTTTTGCATGAGGCGCAATTAGTTGAAAATTTTAGAAAAGTGATAACTTTTATAACTTGATAGTCGAGTATTTGGCGGATGCCAAATGAGACATGACTCATTGTTGAGATAATTGATGACTAAAATAATATGTTATGCGAGTACACGAGATACATATGCTGACGTTGGTTATGAGGCTTTACTTTCTAGTATTTCTTGCTTTCAGTTCTGGTTTGGGATTAATATTTAGTTATCTACTATTTGAGATATATGGTATATACATGAGGGTTTTCTTGTTTGGATTATTTTGCTCGACGTACTACGTTTCATGTTGTAGATTTTTAAGTATTAATTCCATTAGATACAGGAAAAATGATTTAGGTAGACTATGCTTAATAGATAGAGCCTCCACTACATGTAGTAGCCTTTCCCCTGGGGATGGATGGAGGGGATCTTGCTTTAGCGCTCTGACATTTTTGTTGTTGTGCTTCTTATTTTATTTTCCTTTCAGGCGGTTCAGAGCATCAGTGAGCCGCAGGGTGACGGAGTTATTGCATAGTCACCATCACATGAGTTACTAGTAGAGAGTCCACAGTAGAGTTTATTTCTATTCAGATATTAGAGTTTTAGTATCACATTTTATAAGGCTATAAGCCTTAATTACATTTTTAGTTGATTCATGTTGAGACATATTTATTTATTTCAAATATCAGATGTATTATAGGTTGTTCGTTGAGACATGATTTATTTATGAGATACTACTTTCTATATCATGTCTATTGTAATTACTTACTTTCTTTTGCCTGTTTTGTACATGCACCTTGTTTTAATTCAACTAGAGGATATTGCTGTGATTAATAAAACTTGTTCTTGCACAGTGTGGGTGCATGGCAGGTTTGATATCTCTGGATTCACCTTGGACTGTAGCCATGTGTGAAAATAGGG
>BQKN01065642.1:373122-404874 GCA_022839385.1 Asparagus kiusianus | reverse complement strand
TATATATATATATATATATATATATATTCAAAATTTTAAAATACCTTTGCAAATATCTTTAGTAAGTAATTCAAAGTAGATATTCTGATATACAAAAAAATTATAATAAAATATTTAGATATAGCAAAATCAATTTATAATCAATAGAATATCTTTAGCAATTTCTTTAGCAACTAATTAAAATCCTAAACAAAATGAAATTCCCTCATTAGATATAATCAATTAGAATATATTTGGTACTAAATCCAAATCAAATTAAAAATTATTATTTTATTTATTTATATAATAATCATAAATTTTACATAATAAATATATATTCATTTTTTAAAATATTACAGTGATTAAAACATATATTTAGAAATAAATTTTCTATTTTTTAAATTATTACACAGATTAAAACATATTTTAAAAAACTTATTTTTGATTTTTAAAAATATTACAGCAATTATAGTAAATTTTTAAAAATATATGTTTTATTTTTTAAATTATCTTAGTATTTTACATTTTCTAAAATATATTTTAAAGATAATAGCAAAATTTTATTAAATTGCACATCGTTAAATTGATCTTACTGAATACAAGTTACTAATTTAAACTACCATATTTTACTTTAATTTAACGACCTAATTTAGATCTTGTTCACAATATTTTTAAATATTTAAGTTATTTTAATTTCAAAGTATTTATTTATGTAATAATATCAAAATTTTCTTAAATTTTAATTTACCAAAGTGATCTTTGAATAAACTTCAAGTGCAATTAAAGTATTATTTTACAGTAAATTTCTCAGAACTTATCCTGAATAGAACCCCAGGCTTACTCCTGATATTAAAATCAATTTTATGTCAACTCTACCATACTTCTTCATGCAACATACCAAAATTTAAAATAAAATACATCACTACATTGTATAGGATACAATCATATTGCTACCACTAAATAATCTTCCAGATAAACGAAAGAGCAAGGTAGAAAACCCAATTTCTTGTCATGACTAAATAAAAAATAAAAAAAAGGAAAGAAATTCTTATTAATCACATCGATGTAACAGTGCATTCCTTAAACCTTTATCAGACATGAAAGAACTGAAACAAAGTCGATGTAAATAGTTGCATACAAGCTAGGGAAAAGGAAAGAGACGTGGGTTATATAAAAAATTAAGGGAAAAATGTTTTAAGGCCCCCAAAAAAAGATCCGGTTGTGGCCCAACCCCCTGTATTTTTTTTGGTGTGATTAAGCCCCAAATACCCAACTCAATAAAGTTTCAGCCCCATTGTCATTTCCCAGACAACTTTGAGAGCACAGTTCCTCTGTAAAGACGGAATTGCCCTTGTAACCGTTCGTCCCCAATTCCGCCCTCCCTCTTTCTCTCGTTCGCTCGCTCTCGCTCTTTTCTCTGCAGACCCACAAATATCCCCAAAACTCGAACCTCCTTCAACTTGCGAACCCAATTTGAAAACCCTAGACGAGAATTATAAGAGAAAATGCCGAAGAAATCCACAAGGAAAATGCCGAAGAAAATTATAAGAGAAATGGAACTTAACCCTAAACGACGCAAGGGTGAAGTAGACAAGATTCAAACGGAAGCGGACGTTCGTCACCGGCGTCGGTCGGCACGACTTGCACAGGTGGAACTACCAAACTTATCCCCCTCCACCTCCGCCTTGAAATCTCACGCCAGCGATTCTGTTCCGCCATCCTCTGATGATGAGGAGAGTAACGAGGCGATGGAAACCCTATTGAGCATGAAAACTCAGGAAAATCGAGAGCGCAAGAGGAGACGCTCGCGGGAGGATGTGTCCAGCTCAAAGAAGAAGTAAGTTCTCAATCAATTGATTTTAATTGTGGGTTGGAAGAAATGCATGTAAACAATTCTCAATTGTTGATAGCTAGTAGCAATGCATGTCAATAATCTGTGTTTGTTGTTAACGTTTGCTCTTAAGAGTCAACTTTTAGCTAATCATGTTAATAAAACGTGATTTTGACTATGTTAATGCCTTTACTGTTGATTGTTACGTAATTTAAAGTTGAACCACTTGTTAAGAGTAAATTGTTGTTCATCCAGGAAAGTTGCTGCTTTAGGTGATATTAGGCCCAGTGCCTGTCTTGGAACATATTGTTCCTTCATGCAAAAACTGCAACCAAAACTGAAGAAGTGGCATTGGGATGCCTACAAGGGCTGTAACTTTGAGCACTATGTGTTCTTTGGTCCCCCAGCACGCGATCGACGGGCACTAGAGTATGTGCTCAGCCATTATACTGGCGAAACTGATGAGTTCTCTTTTCCCGACCCCAAGAGCGGTTCTATATCTTCAGTGAAATTTGATGAAGAGTGGGTGTATACTCACACAGGCTTTCCCATTGATGGGGAGCTGATCTACGGGAATAGAGACCCTCGCAACCGACTTTGGAGGCAATACTTTGAAGATAAGAAAGAAATGCTAAAGGCCAAGCCAAAGGCAAAGGCCAAGGCTACACCAGAAGCTGGTAGCATGAGGAGATATGTCGAGGAGTTGCTGGAAACACTAGTTGAGTCCTCTGATAATAAGGACATTGAGGATTTTGTGTTGCTTCAGATATTGTACCAATGTGCAACGATTTGGTGTCCCAACAGCTCTCAAGGCATCCCAAGACACTTGTTTCAATATGTAGATAGTATCGAGAGAGTGAAGACCATTGCGTGGGGTAAATTTATTTTTGATGAGACGAAGAGAGGCATTCAAATTGCTGTTCAAGGGATGAGGAAGCCAGGGGTTACATACGTACCTGGATGCATGCCGCTCATCCCTGTATGTTACATTTGATCTAGTTAATAGGAGTCATGGTAACAGGCATTAGAAAACATGTACAACATTGGACGTTAATAGGTTAATATGTTAAAATCAACATGTTAACATGAAGTTTGACATATAAAAGTAAAAGTTAGCATTAATAGGTGAAAGTTAACATGTTAACATAAACGTTAACATATAAAAATTAAAGTTAACATTAATAAGTGAAAGGTAACATGTACCCAGTAATGTTAACATGGGTTAGTGAAGTGAAGGCTAGCTATTTAGTATGTTGTAGTTTAAGAAAGAGTTATGCAAGTTAATTATTTTGACAATTGATCCTTCTATTCTGACAGCTTTGGTACTTTGAGATGACTGGCATTAAAAAACCAGCCCTAAACTTGAGGTGGAAGCCTCCGATGACCAACTGGGTAAGGGTCGGAGGGACGGCTGGATCGCTGAGGATGGAGACAATCGTCTCTAAGGCCAAGAAAGCAAGCATAAAACTTGAGGAGAAACCAATTTCATTCAGCATTGGATGGGGTGAAAAATACCCTCAGAGGGAGCCCAGCAGGAAGAAGATTGAATTCACTCGCTTTGGGCAAAATAGAAGCCCAACGTCCGGGAAGCAAGAGAAGAAAAGGAGTAATGGGCTGACCAAAGAGCAAACTAGGCCGAGAAAGATGAACGAGGAAGAAAAGCAGAAGACTGGGAAGCAAGAGAAGGTGATGGGCAGACCAAAGAGCTCATCTGTGGGTTATGTAAGCAGCAATGACTCTCATCACATCACAACATATTTACATTGAGTTAAATATTTACCGTTATCATTAATTCATTTTCAATTTGCATTGTTTCATGTTAACTTTCTTTTAAGGGTTTTCATAACTATTCTGCTTAATCTTGTGGATTTACAAGGGTAAAGGGTATATGGTGTACTTTTCAGATTTTGTCCCAGCATATCGCTGATGCTTTTTCAAGAGAAGATGAAATAGATAAGTTGACGCCTGTAGAGCAAATTCATTTTTGGAGGAATACGGCCAATATAAATTGGAAATTGCTCCATGCTGTCAAGCGTAGCAAGCGCCTTCAATGGGATGCTTGCTCCCAGGAGATACATAGGTTGAACAAGAAATTGGAGCGCTATGAAGGGGTCGAAGACTTGATTGACCCCGAAGACCTGAAGAAAAATGTGAGGGTACTTATGTCACAAAATGATAGCCATAAAGGGTATGCACAGAGGAAAATAAGAAAGAGTTTTGATTCTAATGATAGGGGTGATATGGGTGATGATGGAATTTGTTTTGATTATGACGATGTATCGAACATTGGCAAGGAAGCTTCTCATATTGCCGAGGCTGTTGCGCAAACAGAGAAGGAGGCAGAGAAAGGTGAATGTCAAGAAATGGAGGTTGCGTATGTGGAGAAAGCCGTGCATAGCGAGGAGGATAAGAAAGAGGAAGAGAGAGAAGATGAGAAGGAAGAGGAAGTGCAAGAGATGGAGAAGAAAGAGGAAGCGAGAGAAGATGATAAGAAAGAGGAAGAGCAAGAGATGGAGAAGGAAGAGGAAGAGAAGGAGGCAGCGAAGGAGGAATGGCAAGAGATGGAGGTTGAGAATGTGGGGAAAGCTGTGGCTAGTGAGGAGGATAAGGATAAGGTGCAAGTTTATCGGAAGAGAGGGAAGAAACTTGTGTCAAGGGTTATGAGGGGACCAAGTACCAGAAAGAGGACTCGCTCACATCTAGTCCGAACCCCTTTCACTGAAGGAAAGAAGAAGGACGGTCGTCCAGAAATAATTAACATATCACCACACAAGGATGAAGAGAGGGAGAAAATCAGGTTCTATTGTAAGCCTGATGAATGCACTTGGGATATTCTTGGGAAGAGGAAAATCAAGAAGAAGGAGGAGGCTCTATTGAAGTTGCTAAACGAGGGTATTCCCAACGTTGATGATTTTAGCATACGTGTGATTGATAGTGAAGGAACTTTCGTTCACAACTATAGAGTGCCTCAGCATATAGCAGCAAAGCTCACACCAGATGAGAACAGATGGCTCTCTCAGTTCTGCAATGAAACAGCCCATCAGTAAGTTTAGACATTCTGATTAACCGTGGCTACATTATGTTAACTTTCATAGTTACATGTTAATGATTATAGGTTTATGTTAACTTACATAGTTACATGTTAATGATTATAGATTTATGTTAACTTTCATAGTTACATGTTAATGATTATAGTTTTATGTTAACTTTCATATTTACATGTTAATGATTATAGGTTTATGTTAACTTATACCTGTTTGTGCCAACGTTTGCCAAATCATGTTTATATTTGCAAATCCAGTTAACATATAGCCTGGTTTATGTTAAAATTTGGATCTTATTGTTATGTTTCAGGTCACGTATTATTGTTAAGACATTGAACAGCAGCGTTGATTCAACGGAGCTTCTGTATCTTCTACGTGGAGGGCGTATCGATGACCATGCAAGTTCAATATGCTACTCTCAATATGTTAATCTTTTACGCAATACTTGGATTTACTGCGTGTTGAGATGTTATGCAATCTTATTTATAACTTCTGTTAACAGGTCATGGAAGCTCTTGTGGATAGGCTCAGCTCATGGCTAGAGAGGCCAGAAATTGGTTCTGTTGGCATGAAATATGGGGTCGTGTCAGCATTTTTCTGCGTAAGCATTAGCTTCAAACTACCAATGTTTTTTAAATCCTGTTTACAAATGGCTTATCATTATTTGCTTGGCAATACAGCATAGCATTTATGCAGTGAACCCAGACTACGCACATTTATACACCTCGTTCATACAAAAGCATGTCGCCGCAAATAAATCAGTACTCCTTATCCCGCTTGTGCGGCATGACCACTGGCATGTTGTTGAAGTAAGGTTGGACGAGGATGTTATCAAGCATTACAGCTCTGCAGGCCACAGTGCATACCTCGAGCCAGTAAACAAAGTAATTGATTTCATGGATCACATGAAGGCTGGTTTTGATCCCAATAATGTTTGGAAGAAGTACCGATATGAAGCCGTCCCTTGCGAGCAACAGCGAGGAATGTTAGTGTTTCACACACTTAAACATTTTCATTTTATTCAGCATCAAATATCTAACTATCTTTCCAATGTATATGATGTAGGTTTGATTGTGGGCTTTTCGTTCCTTTATATATAACGGCTATAATACAAGGGACTGATACCAGTCAGGTAACTAATCCCGCTGACGAGGCCGACGTCATCCGTGCCAAGCTTGCAGCTGAACTCCTAATTGAAGGATGGGAACAGAAAAATTAGGTGGATGGGCTACAAAAGGATGGGTGGCTGATGTCAGAAACAGTTATGTATTGTGCATATTGTTGTGGGAGCAAAACTAACAGGCTTATTAGAACAGATGTATAACTAGAGAAAGGTTGTGTAACTGGTTTGCCTGTTAGAGATGTTATGTCGTATCAAAACTTAAACATTTAACATGTTGGTTAGGTTGGACGAGGAGATTGTAAGAAACTGATTGTTTAACTGGTAGACAGCGGAATCTTTGTTGCTAAAATTTTTGGAATGCAATACATAACTGGGATGAAAGTTAACTACTTCCAATAAAAGTTAACATATATTTCTGAAACTTAACCACTATCAGTAATAGTTAACATGTAGCTCTAAAACTTGACATATATCAGTTAGAGTTAACATATAACTCTGAAACTTAACCATTTATAGTAAACATTAACATATACACGTGATACTTGACCAAATTCAGTTAGAGATGACAAAGATGATGGATATTAGAACCATACAAAAACAACACAGAAAGAATGAACAAAGTTTCCATTTTTCAACTTCGCGGTTTGCTTGCTTCAGTGCTTTCTTCAACTGCTTTGCCTTGACCGCCATATCATCTTCAACGGGGACATCTGGGCAATCTGGAATATTGCTACTTCCCATTGCATCTTCACTCTCAGCCCAAGCGAAAAACTTGCATTGCCTCTTTGGGAAATTTGCACATCCCCAGAAGAATCTACCCTTGTTCCTCCCATTTTTACACTGCCTCATGGGTGTTGGAATATTACAAAAACAACATACCTCTTCCCATGAATGAACACCCTCTGACGTTTTCATCTCGCAATCTCCAGAGGGAATGAAGGGAAAGCTAGAACTTCTATTAAGCTTATAACTTTCCTATGTGCACATTTTATATTGCTTAAGGAACAACTTACTAGCCGTTGGAATATGGCTGTTTGAAATGACTGGTTGCTAGCCGTTAGAACAGTGACTCATATGTTGGAGAAGTCACCTATTTAAACTCAAAATCTTTAACAACTTTATATACTTAACAAAGTACAAAAGTATCACAGATTACAAAAGTACAACGCAATATACTAAACAACTTTAAAACCATCTATATGTCGCATACAAAAGTATTGTTGTTAGAAGCTGAAACACACTAGTCACGGATGGGCTCATTGCAGGTTGCTCTATTGTGACCTTCAACTTTGCACCGAGAACATTTGACGGGCCGTTTGTATATGGTTCTGTTGTTTATGCGTCTTGTTCTATTTCTTCCCCTCCTCTTAGTGGTAATTGGTGGCAAAATCTGGATCTCATCTGTGGGCACACTCCGCTTCTCATAGTCTGGTATGGGATATAATATTTCGTCGTAGCTCTTCTTAAACGCTTCTACGGACATGAACCAATCACAATATTGATATACATCTCTTTTCATATAAATAATGACTGCACAAGCATGGACACAAGGAATACGGGTTACGTCCCAAGCTCGGCAAGTGCAAGTCCTATTCTCCAAATCAACGTGAGTGGTTCTATGTGATTGCACTTCGAAAATATCATCTCTAGATTGCCTAATCTCTATAGTGTGCCCTTTTTCCATATTTTCCCTAACAATCTTCTCAGCTTTAGGACAAAGATAGCTTGTCCACTTACACGCCATTATCCGTCTGTTGTTCATGCGAGTCATAAGTTGTTTTCGGATATGCTCCACCATTTGCAGGATACGTAACAAACGGGCTTCACGTATCCAGCTGTTAAAAGATTCTGCGACATTAGAGGTTACATGGCCATATCTGCAAAGGTCAACATTTAGAAAGTATGATGGGCATAAAATATGTTATCTTCTTAACAAGTGACCATAAAAGCATACCTATACTGCTAAAGGCTAACATAAAAACATCACAGTTAACATATATTGGTGAAAGTTAACATATATCAGCGAAGGTTAACCTATAAAAAGTAAAGTTAACATATATTGGTGAAAGTCAACATATATTGGTGAAAGTTAACATATATTGGTGAAGGTTAACATATAAAAAGTAAAGTTAACATATATTGGTGAAAGTTAACATATATTGGTCAAAGTTAACATATATCAGTTAAGGTTAACCTATAAAAAGGATACTTCAAATATAGAGTTAACAGTTAACACCAACCGCAAAACGTCATAATGTTTGAATGCATACCTAATGCCAGGGAAGAAGGCATTTGCCCATTGCTCTGGCGAGTAATTAATTGCAATCTCATATGCGGCTGGAGCCATCTCATAAATTTCCTTCATGTAGTCGTTCCATTCCGCTATAGTGTATTTATAGCAAGCAGTTTGGAGCAAATTCCCCAAAACCTGTGTGTCCTTTGCCTTCATTCCCAAATCCTTGAGCTTTGATCTAAAATTTTCAACTAGATGCAGAACGCAGCGTGAGTGAATTGCTTCGGGGAAATATTCTCTCACGGCTTCTCGAATCCCCTTGTCAGCATCAGAAATAATTACCAATTGGTGGGGGGGATTGTACGGGTCCAACCTTTCATACAGTATGGACCACAGACCTTGTAGGAACCATCTCCAATTATCAACATTTTCTTGATCACATATACAATACGCAAGTGGAAATATCCCTTGGTCTCCGTCATAGGCTATGGCGCTCAGAAGCATGCCTTTAAATCTGTCTTTCAAAAAGGTCCCATCCAAAAATAAAAGGGGTCTACAGCCATTTAAGAAACCGTGGATGCAGGCAGCGTAACATATAAACAGTCTTCTGAACCTTCCTTCATTCTGGTCAATGCAAATGTAGCTTCCTGGATTCGTTTGCTTCACCATTTTCTCATACCTGTACAACAATGCCGCTTCTGGACATGTAAATAAATATAATACATTGGAACATAAGGGTAACATATTAACATTAAAGCGGCTACGATAAACATTTGCACACAAGTTTTAAATTAACTGTAATATTTACCATCTTAATTGATCATAAGCCTCATAGCTATCACCATACATATCCTGCTGCGCTCTTTCTTTGGCCCACCATATCTTACTGTATTCAAGTCTCAATCCAAAACGAGTGAGGAAGTCCTTTTGCACATCAATTGGGCGGATTTCAGGTCGTGCCTTTAACACCGGTCGCAATTGGGCTGCTATGAACTTGCGAGATGCCCGTGATTGCCCTGACAAGCTAGAATGTTGTCCGCAACTGTGTTCATTCACAAACCTTTTGATTTCCATTCTTTTATCATTTTTAACAGGAGCTGCATAGAGCATCCAAGGGCATCCATACGTCTCCTTATATCGACAACAAACGCGGATACGTTTGGGTTCATTCTTTAGAAATTCATATTCAAATTTTTTAGCGATGGAATAGTATTGCAAAGCTAGTCTCAATTCAGTTACGGTTTCAAATTGTTGCCCCTTTTCAGTTAATGCTGTGTGCCACCATTGAGGAATGCTCGAAGTGTTATTGAGAATATCATCAGCCCTCATTACAACCTCACCAGACGGAAAATCAGTTTGGATTCTCTCTGACTTGGATGCATTTCCTGGAGTACGACAACTATAATCTGAATTCAAAGAGGCATCCCTGTTGCACAATTTAATCAAACAGTGAGATATCCTGCACACTATGTCAAATAATCTTCTTATAACTTAAGTTAACAGCACTATGACGAAAGTTAACAATATGCATGGTTAACACAGCACACCAAACGTTAACTAACTGGGTGTAAAATTAACCATTTTGATTAAAACTTAACATAGAGCAGTGGAATTTAACAGACAATGGACATGGTTAACACAGAAAGACGAAAGTTAACATGTTCAAGAAAAGTATAACATGTTCCAATGAGAGTTAACATGTTATTATAATAGTTAACATATATCTTAGATATTAACCTGTAAGCTGAAGGGTTAATATGTACCCATCAGCGATGATAATTATTTTTCCCCAAAGTAGCATCGAAACCTGAAATCACAATTTCAACATCCCACATATACCAGTTTCAAACAGAGTTCATTCTATTACTTACAAATCAGTAATAACTTTCTGTTTTTTCCTCAGGAGTAGGACACTACTTGGCATCAACATCTTGCATTTTAATCAGAACAATTCTAGTTATTTACTTGCGTTCCAATGTGCACTTAAAATCATACAGAATATAGCATTATCGCCTGATGGCACCATGCTCATCAACTCTTTGGAACCCGTTGGGGGTTCAAATTTATGACGACGGTTATACGGTTACATTCAGGGGATTTAAAGCCCAGAGGGGTGATTGAAAGTTGACCAAAAGCTAACGGTGTTTACATCACACTAAGCACAATGTTATAAAGAGTTTATTAGTTACTTACAATTCGCTAATAACTTTCTGATTCTTCCCTGACGTGGAACACTCTACATTAACAGCAGCCTGTATATGAATCTCCGTACAACCAATATTTCGATTGTGCTCCAACATGCACTTCAGGTCATCTTCGTTCTCAACCGAAAAACTCAGGTTGGGGTGCCTCTCAGATTTATATATCAGGGAAAAAGATTCTTCAGGTACTTTCAATCTTTCAGCCACACCATATTTCAGTTCATAAAAGCTTGTTGTCGACATTAGCTTCATAAATATGGCATTCTCGCCTAAAGACACCATGCAAATCAAGTCATCGGCCATTGGGTGGTTGAGAGTTATGAGGACAGTTAGAGGACAGTTATGAGGAGGTGAGGAGTAATTGAGGTGATTTCAGCCGCATAAGCGTGGTTGACAGTTGAAGAACATGCCCTAATTTCATTAATGAGAGAGTGAGAGCTAGAACTAACCGATTTATAGTAAAGGCTAATGAAGCAGCACAGTAATGGAGGGAGCGCGCGCTTTTTTCCCCCGCTTTCCTCCGTCGCTTCGCCTTTAATGCGATGGGAGCGGTCGCCGCCAGAGGAGGAACCCATTTAGCCGGTTTTCCTATGAGAGAGATGAGGGTAGTTTAGGTATGTTGGTCAAAATACACCCAATACATGTATATGAATGAGTTTTTAGGGCTGGGCCGCATTTTTCACAATTTAATGGGGCTAAATGCTAAGGGAATTAATTGCTGGGGCTGGGCCACATCCGGATTCAATTTTGGGGGCCTTAAAACATTTTTCCCAAAAATTAAAGGGAAAAATTTATATCATAAATCATAAAACCTGTAATATCCAATTCAGTGAAGCTACTTGATGTTGGATATAGGTGCCATGCGGGCAATTATTATATATTGTAACAGGACCTATATGAATATAATATCCTTGTTCAAAATAATAGTATGCTATTTTTGTCAGATTTATCTAGTATTTTAATACAGATAAAGTCCTTAGAATGGTACTAGACTATCAGATATTTCGAATATGATCGTAATGAAGAGATTTGATTTGTCGCTAACGTATATTCTAAAATGTTCCTAGTCAATGAAGTGTTGAAATGTGACATCATCACTTTGGGAAGACTAGTGTATACTCTATTTCTCCTTTGATAGGATGATGATTCATCTCTTGGATCATTGATGTGAGACATCAAGATATAGTATACATGTGACTCATTAGTGAATGAGTTGACTGAATGACTCACTGAGAACATCTAGTTGGTAATTATACTAACTGTCAAATAGAAGTTCTCAAGTGATATAGTACATAGTAGTCTCTTGATCTAAGACATGAGTGCAATATCTTACATGTCAGAATAGGTATACTTAGACTTTTACCTAACCACAGTTCTCTTTGAGTTATGCATAACGGTTCTTGTTGGGTGCATCCCGAGATATAAGTAGATATTGAGATGCCAAGATGGGATTCTTCTCTCCCAGTATAGGGGGTTGATGTCATAAGATTGTTTGATATAACTATAACCTGCAAATCCTTGGCCGAGATAAATAAGATAAACTGAGTGTCAGTTTGATCTTATAGGTTATAAGTTTAATATCAACAAACACTAATTGAGCAATTAGGGTTTGACGGTTTTTCATACCCTAGTCTCAATAGTTTGACATGGTTTGACGAAGAGATCGGACTGTACGGTATTATCACTGAGTGGTCCTGATAAAATTGTGTAAGCATCTTGCAAACATTTATCACAACTTATACTCGGGCAGTCTTTATGTGTAGCTAGCACATCTGTTGTACTTGTGGATATCATCAACTGCCGAGTTCTTAAGTTGGGCCCTAGAGTCACACCAAGCACGTACTTAAATTATATGAAATACAAATTTATAGAGTAATGTGTATGATTGATACGCATATATGATTTTCACCGGATACACATAAACGGTTATGCATATCGGTAAAATCAGAATGTTATGTGCTTAGAAAATAAATTCCAGTATTTTTTCTATAAAATTAACTTTTAGTCAACTAGTTGACTTTTTGGTCAACAGTTGACTTTTGGTCAACTTATTAATTTTTTTGTCATATGATGACTTATTAATCAATAATTAGAAAATTACGAAATACCGTATTTATGAAATACTGTATTGATATGGTATTTTCATTTATGAAATACGTACTTCATTATACCTTGATTAATGAGTCATGAGATGAGTCATTAAGATAGTATGGTTTGAGAACATGGTTTTAGCACATAGTTTTAATTCTTCATGATTCATTGCATGACTCATGAAAGAATTATTGTTTTGATGACTCATGGTGTGACTCATAGGATGAGTCATTCATGTCATAACATATTTTCCTCTATAAATATGAGCTCTTTTTCTTCTTTCATGGTTAATGGAAAAATAAAATAAATGGTTTATTCATAGTTGCTTTCCAAAAAAGAAAAGAAGAGAGATCTACCTTTTACTAAACTCTAGCAATCTTTAAGTAAGAGGAAGTAGTAAGATTTTAAAGGACCCTGGGGTGGATATCTTGCCTTGTGTCTCAAGAAGACTCTGATTTTATTAAGCCCACTTGAAGACTTTGAGATCCATTACGAGGAGATTTTCCACTACAATGAGCAAGAGCTAGGGGTTATTCGATCTTCTATCGAATCACGTTTCGAAAGTATGACTTTCTAACTCTTGTATGCTCTCTTTAATATAGGGATTATGTTAGATTTAATTAGGATGGTCCTATTATATATTTCATGCTCTCTACATGCTTAATATAATTACACATACAGTATTATGCTGCGTATTTTGCATGTATTTAACACATATTTCCTTCACTTGAAACATCTTGCAAGCTATTCATATGAGATAATTGCGATACCAAGGGGGGCTAAATACACAAAATTCTAGTTTGATGAGTTGCTTCATTATATAGAGAACTACAAGTACACTGAGCCACTTTCAGAAAAGCTTTACAAGCCCATTTTTATTGACCAATTTGGCTATCGATTGATTCCAACAAACAGAATATTCCATGGGCGCGGGTGTACAAAGAGAGAAAAGAACAAAGAAGCTCATTATTCTCAGCATGCTTGATGCTGAGAAACACCAATATATACTTCATCAGCTTGTTTGAATAGAAATGAAGCTTCAAATAAACTCATTATTTGCAGCAAGCAACTATGCCGAGTATTTTTTAATAGAGGATTACAAGAATGATACAGTGAATCGAACTACTCTAAATAATTCATAGTAATAATAAATAATTACTCAAATTTACAGGATAATCACGGATGCAGAACTAGTATAAAGGGCAATTAAAACTATTGAGTTCTATCACAAAATAAGGTTGCCACAAAGGATGGTATGCTATAAGGCAAAATCATATAGAAGACACTCTAAAGATCACATATATAGAGTAAGGCGAGTTTCACACCTGTCATATTACAAATCTCGATGGAGATACCACTGACACATGTCATATTACAAATCTCGATGGAGATACCACTGATGTCTATTAGTACAGACACTATTGTATACTAGTGCAGCTGTGAATGTTCTGATAATCACTAATAGGCAGTTGACTACATTATTAGTGATTGCATTAATACTGATGTGGCAGATGTCATCCCCTCCTTCCTCCTTGAAGATATTCTATATCTATAGATAAACATTTTTTTCCCATGGAACTCCAAAAGAATCATTTCAAACTGTTAAGCAAACCACCCAAAGATCCAGTTAAATAGAACCTGTCACTTGATTTATTTGCAACTGCACTCAACTCGCAAGCTTGAATGCATCTATAAAGAGACCATACGTGAATCCCATCTTGAAATTATTTAAAAGTGCAAGAGAAAATGTTACCTTCGGCCGACTATAGTAAAACCTAGTAACATACTCCGTCAGTAGAACACAAATCACAGCAGCAATAACATCGTTCACACCCAAAGCCCCGAAGGAGAGAGATATTGTCTGAGCAACATAGAAACCACCAAGCAATGAGATGCCACCAAACAATGCTCTCCTTGAACGCCTCCTGAAATAGTTCTTTGAGATGTCGGGGATTATT
This sequence comes from Asparagus kiusianus, assembly GCA_022839385.1. Lineage (NCBI taxonomy): Eukaryota > Viridiplantae > Streptophyta > Magnoliopsida > Asparagales > Asparagaceae > Asparagus > Asparagus kiusianus. The sequence continues at coordinate 390,414 of BQKN01065642.1, read as the reverse complement.
CGAATAATGTCAACTAATCTCCGTGGCCCTTCACTTTCTTGTACTGCACGAATTTTGAGGTACCTAGTTTTGTAACTTTGAGGCAAGATTCTTGATCGGTTGAACGGGAACTTTGGTCCTGATTCTAGGCTCAATCTTGTGAGGCTTGTTGAGTAAGAAACTAAACCTAGAGCCATTTAAGAAACTTCAACCTGATAGCATCATATAAGAAGTTCAGTAGAAGGCATCCACACATTGAAGCAAAGCATTTGTCATGCACATATTGTTACTATGCCTATGTAACTTATTGTGGAGTAAATAAAATCAATGCAAAGCAGAAAATTTCCAATGATATATAATTCTTCTGATAAGAACTTAATACTTCCACCTAGAAATATATAAAATAAAGATTGGTTTGTCTTCAGAAAGATGGAAGTTTAGCAAGTACGTTTGAAAAACTTATTGTTTACATAGAAACTTAGAAAGACAGTCCCAGAAGAATAATTAAGTAACGTCATATATAAGGACAAACAATTCTAGTTGGCCCCACTATTCACATTAAATTTTGCAAAAGGGGTGCATTTGATATAATTGTTGCAGGTATGTTTAGCGTATTACTGATCAGGAGAAAAAAATATTTGGAAATGCAAGTGCTAAATAATTTAAAATGATATTGAAAAGAAAAATAATAATACAAATTAACAAAACGGCACAACAATGGGTCTTTAACTTATACTTGGCTATACAATCTCCAAGCAACAAAATGGGTTATTTGTTTCATTTGAGTAATCCAAGACAATCTAACAACAAGCATAATCATCAGGCATTTTGTGATGGCTTAAAATTACTTAAGAAATGTGAACTTCCAGAACAATATTTATCGGTCTGACAGAACTGCCAGTACTGTGGCTGTGAAAGAAACTAGCCATCAGGATACTGGCTACTCATGTCTCATAGTTGTTGCACATGAATGGTCCATTAATCAAAAGAACTGCAAAGTTGTCCAGAAAATAGGATAAACAAAGAAGCTTATCAAGGGTGCCACTTGTCAGAGAGCTATATGCGTTTCTCAAACTAAGAAGACTTAATCTCAAACCAAATAATTCTCTCTTTTGTTACTTTCTAGGTAACAGACAGCTCTTTTTTTTTTTTTTTTTTTTTGATATACTGAAAGTATATAATTCCCATCCACAGACCGTAATATTACAAAGAGTAACCTAACTTTGTGCAAAACGTCTATCTATTAAGACCATATAAAAGCACCCTTGCTTATTGTGTCCTAAGCCGAGAATCTCGCTTGAATCCACAAAGGCTAAAATATTTTGTGGTAGCATCTAAAAACTTGGCTAATTATTTTACAGGTATTCTGTCTTCCACAAACAACCCATTTTTATGAGAGAGAAAACTAGCATCGTGATGGTGATCTACACAGTGCATCAAAAGTGAATACAACCATCGAACTAGGCAGGTGGCTTTCATATCCTTGCCAGTATACTAGAGGAACTCCAAACTTATAAAAGGGTCGAGGGAAATATTTTATTCACAACTGTCTGCATGTTAAGTATCCTTTTGCATGTCGAAACATAGGCTAGATGAAATGCTTTGTCCTTACATTTTTCTTATCTCCTTAAGAGCACATAAATTTGAACCAAGATACTTACAGCATCTTCATGTCAGATTTATTGAGAAATGGAAGAACCCCGCACACCTTATTTATTTAGACGGCAAACATAGCTGAAGAGAAGATAATCAAGAACTAGAGATTTAGGTCTTAAGCTTGCCTGGTCCATTGGAAAATTAACAAAAACACTCCACCGTTTGCCTGAAATATAAAATAAACTTAAACAAAAAGACAAGATCCAGTAAACAAGGATTACAGGATCTACACTTAATTAGAAGAGATTACCTAATTTTGACCACGAAGATGAACAAAAACATTTTGCTCCATTACTAAATTATTTGCCTTATCTATAAAAAAAATTCTTCACTCGGCTTTCACTTCTTACATCATCTTATCAACATATATAAGCCTATTCACATCAAATGAAGCTGACCGTACTGAATGAGTCAAAATGAAGAAACTTTGACAGGAGTTATCATGCAGTTACAACTTCCCACTGTCAAGGTATATTTGTTTGTAGTGGGTAATTATGAAAAGTACAAGTAGCATTAAGTTGATTCATCATATAACCACTCACTAACAACATTCTGAACAAAAATGCCCACGCCTATGTCCCCCTCGTCCTTGGTACTTCTCCAGGATGTACAACCACCTTTTGCTCCATACTTCTTTTGGATGCCTGGATGTACAATCCACCTTTAACTCCTCCATCCTAATAAAGCAATAAATCTAAAGCCTGACGTTGTAGTGGAGCATTTAGATAATATATTCCAGAACCTTTTTTTTTCTTTATCTACCACAATCCTTTCTCATCATCCCTTTCCATTTTCCTCCGTTTTGTATCTCCATGACTTAGGAGGTAGGCTCTAAAATCAATCTAGGATATTGAAAACGATGGAAGTCATCAAGAAAAACAGTAGGTGTTTAGAGTAGGTTACTGTGCAAAATGTAAGAGGAAAGATGGAATGAGACAGTAGCGCGGGAGAGGGACAAGAAGACAATAGCGATTGATGGAGACATAGCAAATGTCACACATAAAGAAATACTGGAATTAGTCAAAAAATTAATTTTACATCCACTTCAAGATTGTTCAATATGTATAAAGTGATTTGGCACAATGGTATCTCGCTGCCAATAATATAGACATATACAATTCCTCTATAGTATCATTTTAGTCTATAATCATGAGAAGTACTATGATTATAGAACTCATAAGTTGTAGTAATTGACAATGAAATCACTACCTCAGCAAATTGGGTCATCGATAGGACAAAAAGATAATGATCAGATGAAATGCATGGTACATGCCCAAGCTAGCACGTTTTACTACACAAAGTTCGTTCTTTCCCTCATTCTCTTTTTTCTGTTTTGTTTGTACTAAATAGTGGAAATCTATATTCAAATTTTCATGGATTTTCTGTACAGGTTCCATTTACTGACAGATACAGAAATCCACATAACTTAAAAATCTATTTTCAGTAATAAAAACTTAAGAAATTTAGGTACTCATTTGGAGGTTCAAAGAAGAATAAGAAGCAGTATTAATTTATAAGTTCCTTAAAAGAAGATGTAAAGTCACCCACTAAAGTTAAATTTTAGGTTTCAGCCCCAACTTGGCCCCTAAACTCTTCAATTTGTCGCTTCATACCCCCCTGAACTATTTTCATCTTACCCCCCCTGAACTATTAAATTCGTTCCTTTTAACCTAACACCCACCCACCCACCCCTACCCCCCAACCCCCCCAAAAAAACTATTTTTAGTCCCACATTATCTCTTGACTATTACCCTTGTTACCAAGTTACCACTTCTCCTTTATTAATTTATAGGAATTTTAAATGGATAAAGTGATAATTCAAGTGGTAAGGTGGTACTGAAATGATAACGCTGGGGGTAATGTGTGACCAAGGGTAAATATGGACGAGTTCAGAATCCAGGAGTAAGAAGAGACTGAAAATAGTTCAGAAGTATTGAAAGGACCAAATAAATAGCCCAGGAGGCAAGTAGGGGCTGAAGCCTAACTTCTAAGAAGAAGCCAAGCAGATTCCATATAGATCCAAAAGGTTCACATTTTCTCAAAATAATATCACGGAGCAAATAATATACAAAAGGAAAATTTTCAATATTCTTCAAATAGTTGAATTCTTGCTGAATAAGGTTAACTCAAATCATTAGCGAGGCATAACCGTAAAACCTTCACATTATCCAAAAAACTGAGTAATCTACTTACATAACCAGGGATTTCTTAAGTTGAGAATACCCAATAATTATTGTAGAAAAGGAAATTGATACAAACAGCAAATAAACCCAATTAGTGACAAAGAAAGAGAAACCCACATGCTAATTGATTGATTCAATCGAAATACCAACAAAAAGAAAATTCAAGAAATGATGACTATTTGCCTCAAAAATTATTCTACCATCACATTAAACTCAGCAAAAAGAAAGATAATAACTTCATACAAACAAAATAAAGAATGAAATATGTATGATATAATTCATACTGTATTACGAGCAAGAGAGAGATGCACCTTGAATCCTAAAATGGGCTTCTTCTTTTGAGAGTGGGAACAAGAGGAAATGGAACAAAAGGCTTGAATGTATAACGGGTCGTTTTCGGGTCGGATCCCCATACCCAAACGAGGCAGCATTCGAAGGTTGGGCTTTTGGCATGTTAGACCCTCATATCTTCTTTAATGGTATATGACATCTCCAAATTTTCATATTTCTAAATTAGACCCCAAATCTCTTTAAAGTTATTCTGAAATTACCCTCTTAGATGGATAAGTTCAAAAATGTTTACCATAGCGTTACCGTAGCGTTATTAACTCTCAACTGTTCAACTGTTTTGACTATTATATTAACACTCTTATGGTATAGTTTCCCTTTATTTCTCTTTGTTGTTCTCGACCTCTCTCGTCTCTCATGTTTTGCGATCGCTCGTTTCTTTAATATTTATGTACCCTAAAATAGCCTTTTAAGCCTTCAGTTTGAAGGATTTCAAGATCGTACCAGTCTGAAGAAAGCAATACACAAAAGAATGATGGAGAAAATGGGGGTATCTATGGTTAAATCTAACCATGGTGTCTTTTTAAAACAGTTCAATGAGATTTGGGGGAATGCTTTAGAAATATGAATACTTGAGGGCCAAATATACAAGTAACAAAAGGGTCTAATCTGAAAACCCTCTAAGAAATTTTCATCCTTTTCCCCCCTTAGTTATTATTAAGTTTTCATTTGTTGACTATTCTCCAACCGATCTAAAGGCATAGCTACATTTCATTACAAGCACCATATATTCAAATAAAATACAAATTAATTATAATAACAATAATATGGTACTTATATTGTAATATATGCATATAGGAAAGCGAATTTCTATAGAGATTGACTCGCAATTTTCAAATATGAAGCATAATCTAATTAGTAGAGGCACGTCGATGGTCCAACATCATATCATACTCACTTTAAAAGTGCGAGTTCGAGAAAAGTTTTTCATGGTCACTTACCTTTTACTATTTTAAATATTTTATTTAAATTTTAATCTATCCTAATCATAATAATATCACATCATAATCCCATATGAGCTATCTATGACTCATCAATTTAAAAAAATATATAATTAGTTAAACAACAAAACAGCTCCTCTGCAGTGTTATCGAGGCGCGGGCGCAATGCAGGGCGCAAAGCCTCCTTACGCGCATCATGCGCAAGCCGCACAACGATGCGCGTATCTCACTGAATTGAGGTGCACACCTCAAACAAATATTTTTTAACATAAGACAAACAAGCATATAAACAACATATTTATAATTTGTCACATAAAAAGATTAAGAAATATAATTTTACCTACTAAATCACGAAAGAGTTTTAATTAGCATGCATAACATAGTGAAGTTCATAAGTTTCCACAAATCACAATGCAAGATAATCTCCAACATAAGCAAAAGTCTACGAAACAGAAAAAGCAAGTAACAAATAAGAAATATGTATTTTTATTTAAAATATGATATGTATTTTTAAGTAAATTTAAGTGATTAACAAACATGATTGTTCATAATTTTCTAGTTAGCATTTTTAATTGTTATTTGTTAGTTAGTATGAAAAGATGGAGAATGGAGGTAACCATTACATATTTACATATTCATAATTTTCTAGTTAGCATGCTAATTAGAGAAGAAAGTTTTAGCAAACAAGTATACTAAATTACTAATTATTGTTTCTTTTTTATAGGTTAAACATGAAAAGATAGAGAATGTATTAACAATTAGCAAGAAAGAGTTTATTACATGATGTAAATATGTAATTATGTAAATTATTTTTAAAAAAAATAGAAGAAAAAGTTGAAAAACAAAAGAAAAAAACTAGAAAAAACAAAACAAACCTGATTTCTCCAGAGATAGTCGGCGGCGATGACGTTCGGGGTCATCGGTCGTTGTCGTCGTTAGTCGACTCGTTGGGTTAGGGAGGGAGCAGGCGAGAAGAGGGAGAGGAAGTGGACGCGTGAGAGAGGAGAGAGAGAGAGAACGGCGGGTTTTGAAACCCTAAAATCAAAACCCATTCATTTTACAAACCGGGTTTATGAAATCAGCGGGTTTCATACATGAAACTCATCTCATTTTACAAAACAAGCAGGGGCGCACGATGTGATGCGCCCGACGTAGGTGCCTAGCGCACACGAGGCACGCGCCTCGTGTGCGTGCAACGCCCCGCCTCTGGTGCGGGGCGCATTTGTCCCAATCCGCAACGCCCCACGCCTGGGGCGCGCCCGGGGCACGCGCCTCAATAATAGTGCTTCACTGTTTTAATTTGTTAAGGTACTGAACTAACATGCTATAATATATGAGGCATTACAAAATAACCCAAAATTTTTTAAAAATTACACAAAATATCTGTTGGCCTTCTTGTTTTGATGATGTTTAACAAACAATTTACTACTAATGTTGTTTGTCTAGTATTTGTGCATTCCTATGTTTTGTAGACAAACAACGTTGTTGGAGGATGGATGGATTGCGCTTCAACGATGATATCCAATGGAGGTTGGCGGAAATGTGGAGTGAAGCAACATACAATTCAAGTTAAAGATCAAGTTCAAGCTTCATCCGCAACGTGTACCAAGTCAAGCTTATTGAAGATCAAGATTGCTTGGGTAATGTAGTTTAGGAATTATATTATGTGTGTTAAGTACGTTAAGCTCAATATCTATACACACACATTTTATGGTTTCTTCATACATATATATAGTTATATATATATACATATTGTGTTTTGGTTTAGCTATATAGATATGAAACAAATTTACATTCATATATATAATCATATGTTTCATACTCTATTGTGTTTTTGAAAACATTGCATAGAATATGCAATTTTGTGAAAATATTGTACTCTTAGTTTGTAGACTTCAATATCAGTTTATACATATTTTACTAAGTCTATAAAAACATTTCACAAAGTTTCAACAGTTGGTTTATGTCAAAACATCAATTTCAAGTATCTCATATTTTCATGTTTTGGACTATTTTGCAAAATGATGATATTGCTCATTTGGGAAGTCTTTTTAGAAAACCAGTTTTTGTAGCATGTTTATTATCATGTCTACAATCATTCCCCAAAGTTTTACATTTTTTGGAATTTATTTGATATTTTTTAACAGCGTTTTAAAATCAGCTCTAAAACCAATTTTTCTAGAATATCAGTTTTCGGTCGACCGGTACGGTCGACCGGTCAATTGACCATTCGTCAGTATTTTTTCCAGAGAGTCATCGGTCGACCGGTCCGGTCGACCGAGAGCTCAACTCGGTCGACCGACAGAATTTCCGGTCGACCGACGAGTTCCAGATCAATTTTTCGTGTTCTTTTGCTCTTCATCGGTCGACCGACGGGATTTTCGGTCGACCGACAATGTGACCGTTGGACTTCTAACGGCTATTTTCTGAGCAGTTTTCTTGGGGCTGTTTTGGGATTTTCAGCTGAGCTTTGAGGGGGTATATATACCCCATTGCTGATGTCTTTTCAAGAGTTGATTAAGAAGTTTTTAAACAAGTTTTTAAACAAGGTTTAAGTGTGTTTAAGTTTCGTTTAGTTTGTGTTTAAGAGTTTGCTTGTGAAGAGGAATTCACAAGAACAAGAAGAGATCATCCATTCCTTGCTTGGGCTTCAATTCCATCTCTCTTGATCTATAGAGAAGTTTCCCTAAACTCTTTATCTAGCTTTATATATTCATCTGTTCAATTATCTTTTATCAAAGCTAGTTTTTATATTGAGTTTAGATTTGATTTCACTCATTGTTACACACACCTTGAGCTTATTGTATCTTTCATACATAGTATAGTTGGGTTGGTGAGAGTTGTAACATTTGAGTGTGAGCCTACATTGTGTTCTCATCTATTGTAGAGAACAAATTTATATTTGTTACATTGTGAGATTGTAAAGTTTTCGGTGAGCTAGAAAACCGAGTGTGTAGTTCCTAGAGGAGAGGAACGGAGACGTAGGTCGAGGGGACTGAACTCCGTGAAGAAAATTGTGAGGAGTGACGTTGTTCGGTGAGCGTTGAAAACCGACACTGTGAGGTGTGTAGAAGTTCCGGCTTCCAAACCGGATTGTGATAGTGGATTTCTCCCCGGGAGTGAGGAGCGGAGACGTAGGACGGAAGGTCCGAACTTCGTGATCATATTGCTTGTTTGAGTTTGTCTTTGGCGTATTTCTTTTTGCATTTATCTTATCGCCAATTGTGCATTGCTCATTCATTTCTATATCATCCACTATCTTGTTTAGATTGTTTACCCTTGTGTTAGTTGACATATCCTCACATATATCATTTGTATATCTCTTTGGTAGGATATATCATCTTGTGTTAGTTTATATATCCTTGCATATATTTCTATCATATAGGATATATCACCTTGTGTATATTGTATATTCTTGCACATGACCCTTTGTATATCTATCTTACAAGAATATATTTGTTAATTAATTTTAATTGGCATTTAAATCGGATTAGATTAGCATAAGACCCTAATCACCCCCCCCCCCCTCTAGGGTCTAACAATATCCTCAAAAGTTTAAAATTACACAAAATATCTTGACATTTCAAAACTTGAAATAAAAAGCATAAAATCTGGAAATTGACAGCAGCCTCCAAAGAATTTAAACTATCTAATTAGCACCGTCAATGTTTCAAAATTTGTAGAAACGCCCCCCAAAGTTCATCCTCAAATTATGAAATTTCAAATTTTGCTAACAAAGATAAATTCAAGGGACTATCATCACGCACATAAAAATTTAAAATTTGAAAAACAATAACCTTAAAGTTATAAAAATTGCAAAAAAACTCCTATAAATATTAAAAGTCACAAAAAACCTGAAATTTCAAAACCTATAACCGATACATATTAAATCTAGAAATTATCAGCAAAGCACTGAAAATTTGAATTTTACAAACAACAATATAAAGTTTTAATGATTGTAAAAAAAAACACCCTTAAATTTTCAAAGTTGCAACACTATACTTTCTCAGGTCATGTTTGATTTCATGTTTGTCCAAATAACATGATGTTGATGTCAATTATCAAACAGGGGACTATTTACAGGTTTTGGAGTGATTAAGATCCTCTAACTCCTTCTGATGAATGGTTTTGAGATCTATTATTCTTGCACACAAAAAAACTCGTAAGAGAGCGGAGTTGAGCTCTTCGGTTGTTCCTCTAATGATCAAATCAGTAAATGATCTTGAGTGGGATCTTGAGTGGGAAAATATAGGGTTAGCTCTTAGTTGTGTAAAAATGTCAGAGAGAGTTACCTCATGTAGTGTCTCTCTTTTGAATAGTGGCTCTGAAGGACAAGAAGGTAACTTGGATCAAGTCCAACTAGACAGCTAAGTCGGCAGACAACTGATAGGTGTCGCCCGCTGGCAACGGTGAGCCATCCAGATGGTTAGTGTCAAGTGACAGCAGCTGCTTGGTGCTATCGGTGCTTGACAAGTCATAGACTTTCTGGACTAGAGCAATAATGACGTTGTCAGAGCAGTTAATGCAAGAGCAAACGGCTACCAGCTCGGGGTTCGAGAAAACTACCAACTCTTTTAGTCGTCTAGATGTTGGCCAACTACATATGTTAACGGCTGATACAATGAGCCGAGTGGGAGTTATTTGCAGGGGCGATTAGCCGGGTTGGACGACAACTACCGCCTTTTAACTCGATTGTACAAGATGTCGGCTAAATAGTGTGGGCCAAGTCCGGACTCTTGTGGAATCAATTAAAGGGTTGGCCGAGTAGTACCGTCTTTTGACTCGGTTATGTCAGATGTCGGCCTATCAAGTCGGCCATGCTGAGGCGGGGATTATCTTGATCTTGAATTAGTCGTATTAGGTATAGCTTAAGACATGTGCCGACTGCTCTGTGAAGATCAATATTTAATATTTTTAGGGGTATAACAGTAGGCCCCTTTCACTTGGAGTTGGCATAGGCCGGGTACGAGTGAAATAAGATTCTGGACTTGCTGAGTCACGAGGTGCAATAATAAGGGGTGATTGAAAAGTCTCTTGGATGTAATGTGGCTTAAATGAGCGGATATCTTTTGGTTGCTGTTGCCTCGTCTTTCGTGCCTAATTATTAGCTACTTAAGGCAGACGTGCCTTGCCTCGATTTCGAAGGGGCCATTTCGAATTCTGGAGTTAATCTCAGTCGTTGGTTTGGAAATAATTTGGCCATTAGGATGTTAACATCTACTGATCCAGCTGTTTATGAGTACGATGACTGTGAAGAGAGATATCCAAGTATACGGTAATATAAACTTCATATGTGTTCATTGAGCTTTTCTTTTTCTTTTTATATTACTATTTTTATTAATCGTATTTACAAATTAAAAATGTACAAAATGACTAAAAAATGTATTTACGAATTGAAAATGTATTTAAACCTGGGCTTGGAGAAAGAACTTATCAAAAGAAAGATCATGAACTAGGCCCCAGTTCTTATAAAGTGGGTAGTCCATGAATTAGTGGCTCACTTGCCCCACATACTGTCCAAATCTCTCGGCATTGGGGCCTGTGACACGAAAATACTCATCAAAATGTAAGAAGATTGTCGATTCATTCTTCTCAGGATCGGACCTTAATCGATTGGCTTTATTTGTCTCTTGAACGTTCTGGGACGTCCGTAGCAGATCTACTCATCAAAGTGCAAGGGGATTTCACAGTTTATTGGAAAAGTTAAATGAACCATGATAATATGGAATATTTTGCATTCTCATAAATCGATCTATTGGCATCTTTCATGTATTTTTCATATTCATCTACACGTTCTTGTCCCGAAGGATAATTATCTTTAGCAAGATTAGTGTCACCAAAAGCAGCTTCTACCATTTCCTTCACCTCCTGTTCTCGAAATAAATTTTCTTCATTGTCTTCTTCTTCATTATCGGTAATATTATGAGCTAGAATTCCTCCGTGATATACCAAAATTATATAATCTCTAATAAAACCATATTTAACAATGTGAAGTTTTACATCTTCCTCCTTGCTATGCGACCTATTCCCACAATGACTGCACGGACAAAGGATCATCCCATTTTGGATCCTATCGCATTCACGCACAAATTTTATTAAAGAAGCAACTCCTTCAATGAATTCAGGCTTTGTGTGTTTTTCACGATTCACATACATCCAATCATTAACTCTGATATAGTCACGTGCCATAGTAACCTAAATAAGTCAAAGTTTGCGATAAAAACTCTTAGAATTATGCACGCTTGCATTAAAGGATAAAATCGGTAATTCACAAATATCAAATTGAGGATAAAATGATAATAGAGACATTTTAAGTTAAAGTTTGAAACATTTTTCTCATCAAAAAGTAATTGATACATTATCTATGGAAGCATATATTATGAATATGTATTTTGTGTGTTCATTAATATCCTACTCATTATAGAAGCATTCTTTGTGAACCAAAAGCTTGCTAGTATGAGAGAGTAGGCGCAGCTTGCTCAAGTAATATTCAAGCCATTGATGTTCCAATTAGCGCGATCTTGATGTTTCTTATAATTGCATTAGTCTAAATATTAGATATGTTATTAGGGAGGAGAAGTAGTTTTATTGTGACGTCAGTCAGTTTCAAGTTAGGGATTATTAGTGTTTCTGCATTAAACTGCAAAAGTTTATACATATACAGGAGGGTAAGTGTAATCTTTTGTTTTTCTTGAATATTAATTGGAACTATATGTAAACTTAACTAAAAAAGATATGAACAATAGTTAGAACTAGAAGTTTTATGAATAATGTTTTAAAACTAATGAATGATGCACATGAAGAAATCTAACATGTAACTAGTAACAGTTTTTGCTTTATTAAAGAAATAATGCACATGAGAAAAGGTTTACGAGACATAGGCATTATTACATTTTTTCATCATGCCACATATAGTTTTTTTGGGTTTTTATTTAAAATGTTCTTTATTGCAGATCCTAAAAGAGAATCAACAAGTTTTCGATGTCCTCCTGCAAAATTGAACTACAGACATAAGAACACTAAAAGTATATAATTCACAAAATCATATGACTAAATTTTACTTTCATAGAAAGTTTCATTCATATTACAACTACACCATACATACAAACAAAAGAAAAGGCTCTAAAAGATATATATTAGAGTTTGTGACTAACCCATTCCATACCTTATATATCAAAGTTTTTCACTTATAATGATATTTAAGTATGACAAATATTATCATCTTTCAAGATATAATTCTACTACTTCTCATGTAACAACTCATAAACTTATAGATCTGTAACATAGAATGAAAAAATTATGGTTCAATTAACTTGTGATTACAAAAAGAAAACAGAAGAAAATTACAAACTTATATATAGATAAGCAACCAGCACCACAGATAGTCTGAAATTTTTGTAAAAATGTAAATTAAGCTTCGCCATGGTATAAATTAAACACCTAAAACAGTAGCATGGTATAAACTAAACACTAATTTTTTTTCATAGTTTTTATTAGATCATGATATACTTCATTTTGCTAAAGCCTGCAATCAAACATTTCAGGAATCAAGTCAAAAGGCCTCTGGATGTTTTTGTTAAAATCTGACCTGTGGACCTGCAGTGACACCGATCTGTAGCTTAGGAACCAAGCTTCGCCAAGGACTTAGGAATCACGGCGGAAAATAGGAGCAGCGGCGATCTCCAAGCGGTGGAAAAGAGGGGAGAGAGCGGCGAGGCTGCAGTTCACGGCAGCGAATGCTAGGGTTTTGAGGGGAGAGAGTGGCGGCGATCTCCAAGCGGCAGTAACGATCTCCGAACGGTGGCAGCGGGGATCTCTGAGCGGCGGCGAAGGAGGAGCTTTGATTTGGGGGTGTTTTTTTTTTGTTCGAGAGGGGGAACGCAAAGAGAAGGGACAAATTTTCAAAACCACCCTTTTTTGGATTTTATTTGCAAAAAACAACCCCTTTTGAAAATAATTACAAAAACCGACATGTTTTCAGCCCGGCGCTGAAAACAGGTCGGTTTTTGTAAAAAAAATTTCCGAAACATCATGGGAGTTCAACTCCCGTGAAGTTTATCGAGAAATTAAACTTCACGGGAGTTGAACTCCCGTGAAGTTTAATTTCTGCTTAAAACTCCACGGGAGTTCAACTCCCGTGGAGTTACAGTCGAACATTCCCAGAGAGTCGATCTCTGGGAATTTGGGACTGCAACTTCACGGGAGTTCAACTCCCGTGAAGTTGCAGTCGAACATTCCCAGAGAGTCGACTCTCTGAGAATATTAAACTGTAACTCCACGGGAGTTGAACTCCCGTGGAGTTTTGGCTCCCCTATAAAAGCCGCGCGTGCCCAGCCCGACAGCCCAAAACCCTACTTCTTCGTTCCCATTCGCCGCCGCCCCTGTGCCGTCGCCACCGCAGCCAGGATCCGCCGCCGCCCCAGCCTCCGACCGCCGCCGCCGTCAGATCTTAGATCTCAGTCAAATAATCCAAAAAAAAGGTAAATTCTTCCTAAAAAACTATACTCTCTAATTTTTGTATACTATCACTATTTGATTGTGATTACATGTAAAAATCTAGATTTTAGAATTTAATTGTGAATTATTTACGAATTTTTTGAAGAAATGTGAAAATTAGAGGGGAAATTATCAATAAATGTGAAAATTAGTATGGAAATTATCAATAAATGTGAAAATTAGAGGAAAAATTATCAAAGGGTAAATTATCAATAATTTTGTGAAATTTGTAAAGAATTAGTATGGAAATTATCAATAATTTCGAAAATTATTGTATTTAGAGTTTAGAATGAGTTCTTAGGAATTATTTACGAATTTTGTGAAGATGTATTAAATAATTTTGTGTATTTAGAGGTGAAATTATCAATTAATGTGGAAATTAGAGTTACTACCTAAATGTAAAAATTAGTAACAATCAATATTTATTTGGCTTTTCGTGTAATATTGATCTTGAATTTTTCACTCTTCAGAGGTAACGATGAACGATCGAATTGTAATTCTCTGTTCTTATGATGGGAAGATTAATTACCTTAAAAATAATATGCCCGTTTATGAAGGAGGCACGACGAGACCGTTGTTCATAACAAAATCGTGTACTTTCGATGAGTTGGTTAATGAATTACACAAACTTACATTAACTAACTCACGTGAGTATCACCTCAGCGTGGTTTGCAACTATCCTGTTGTGGGGAACAGAACAAGTGGCATTCAAATATCAAGTGACTACGATATGGGTCTCATTCATGTCTTACACGACGAGAAGCGTTCGGTCGAATTGTTCATTGAAAAACATCAGAGAGATTTGGGCAAATCGTTGAACTACGAAGGAATGTATTCCCGCATGTTGGAGGATCCTGAAGTTGATTCTGTAGGCTTTTTATCTCCTCAACAAGATGAATGTTGGACACAATCACAATACATGAGCGGTCCTTCGTTCGTGGGCACTTCGCATGCTTTCGATACTAACACGGGAATTCAAGAAGATAATGCAAGTGTTGAATCCGAGAATGATGATGAAGAGGAGGGATTAGAAATTAATAGCATGACCTTGATAGATCGTGATGGCGGGGAAAACCAACATATCGACGGGGCTTATGTTAATAATGAGTATGTCGGCTTAGAGGATCCGCCGCCTGATGAACTTCAAGGAGATGAATGGATTGATAACTCCGCGATGGAAAGTGTTCCTATTGGCACTAATAGCGGTGTTGATACACAGGCCGAGGACTTCTCATTCAAAAAGGGTGATCTTTACGAGAGTAAGGAGAAATTGGTCCATGCTATTCGCACGTATTCCATTGCAAAAAATGTGAAGTTCAGGCCAACGAAAAATAATACTACAAGCTACAATGTGGTTTGTTTCTATCGCAAAGATGACAATATCGAAGATAATAGTGGACACCGCGACGGCAATGCGAGGTGTTCGTGGAAGCTTAATTCACGCTCGGGTGCAAGAGTAGGTGGGCAATTCAAAATCACGGCATACAATGGACTCCATACTTGTAGCAATCCTCGACTTGAGATGAATAACAAGAATGCGTCCTCTTCTTTTATATATCGATTGATTTTACCGCATCTGAGGGAGGATCTTGATCTAAGGCCGAAAGATATCCGTCTTTTAGTGCATAAAGCCACCAATTTGGATGTATCATATCACAAGTGTTGGAATGCTAGGAGGAAGGCAATGATAAAAATATTCGGGGATTGGGATAATTCGTATGAGATCTTACCTCATTATCTTGAAGCACTCAAAAGAGAAATCCGGGGACTGTCTACGAAGTATCTTCGGACCCCGTTGATGGCGGAGAATGGCGGTTCACCGGTGTATTTTGGGCATTTAGGCCCTGTATTGAGGGGTTTTGATATTGCCGCCCTCTTCTTAGCATTGATGGAACTCACTTATATGGTAAATACAAAGGTGTTTTGCTTGTTGCAACCGGAGTTGACGCGGATGGCGGGTTGTTTCCTTTAGCATTCGCAGTGGTTGATGTTGAAAACACAGAGAATTGGGCTTGGTTTTTTGCATGCATTAGATATCATATCCCTAATGTTGAAAACACAGAGAAGGGTAACTCACAGGCCGGGGGTACTTTTGTGACCCCCTCCCCCCTTTTTTTGGTAAAAAAGGAGAGAAAACTCCCTCCATTGTGAAAAATACAAGCTCCGGCTTCTATACTACTGTCTTAACAGTAAGGGGGTTATTCATTGGGGTGATTTGAGGTAAATTGGGTAAAATTGTTCCAATAGGGTAATTTTACCCAATGGGATAATTTGAGTAGCATAAAGTGGGGTAAAATGGGATAATGTGACAATTTGAGTGGGACAATTGGTATGACATCTTTTTATAATATTATATTTATAGCTCAATTAAGTTCATGTTTAATTTGATATAACACCAAATGAGTAAATAAATAATAGTTATAATATACAATAATATAATTTTTAAGATTATTTTAATATAAAATAATAAAAATAATATAATAATATTAATAATATTAAATAGGGAAAAATGTGTCCAGGCCCCAAAAACAGAAGCTTCATGTGACAAGGCCCATCATAGTTTTTCCCATGTAGATCAGCCTCTTGAAGTGTGACACTTTGTACTGCAGCCCCTTTTTATCAATTATCACATGCCAGCTAAGCTAAAATTCCCAAACTATCCTTATCCTCTCTCCTCAATCTCTCTGACCCAGTAATCATATCATCTCTCTCTCTCATCTCCTCTCTATCTCTCTCTCTCTCACCTCTCTCTAAAACTAAGAGCTTTCTCAAGCTCGTCGTCCTGGCCGAGACGCACAGAGCATTAATCTATTAGCTAGAAGAAAAAAAGAGAAAAAAGGAAAAAATAAAAAAAGAAAAAAGAAAGGTAAGGAGAAGTAGAGTAGAAGGGGAATGAAGAGAAATGTCGTAATTAAGAAAGAACAAAAATGTGTATTAATGTATCTCTATGAATGAAATTGCCACGGTGCCGCCGAGCGATATTTGAAACAATATAACGAGAGGTAGAAAATGAACCAAAATGAAAGGAAGATACCGTATGATAGATAATATAAAGGGCTACACACCGGCGCAGACGGTAGTGAAAACGAAGACCGGAGGTGGCCGTAAAACACGCGCGAAGTCGGCACGACGCTGCTGTTTTCTGCTCGTTGCTGCCGTCGAGCGATGTTTCGGATCTTACCAAGAGAGATAGAGAATGAGTTAGAGCGTGATACAAATTGGAGGTGATAGTCAACATGTAGGGCTACTCACCAAAGAAGAAATCGGCGAAAACAGAGATTGGAGGTGATCAAAAAGTGCGTGCGAAGTCGGCACAAAACTATAATTTTCTGCAGTGCAATTTCTCGCCGTTCGGGTTTGTTCTTCGCTGTTTGGAGATTTTCGCCACTGTCCGGGCTTACCGGAGGTGGGAAGAGGTAGCCGGGGTCGTCGGGGTGTCTCGGTGGGCTCTGTCGGAGGTAGGAGGAGCTTTTCTCCGTTCCTAAGAGCCTAGAACTAAGATGAATTAGAGCTAGAACTAGCTAGAACTAGCAAGATAGAAGCTAGAACTGGCTGTATACAAGCTAGAACTAGAGTAATAGAAGCTAGAGCTAACGTAGAAGAAAGAAGTAGTAAGTGTGCATGTAAAAAACCCATGTTGGATTTAGAACTAGCAAGATAGAAGCTAGAACTGGGGGTATACAAGCTAG
>BQKN01065642.1:355391-368122 GCA_022839385.1 Asparagus kiusianus | reverse complement strand
TTGTATACCCCCAGTTCTAGCTTCTATCTTGCTAGTTATAAACCCAACAAGGGTTTTTTACATGCACACTTGCTACTTCTTTCTTCTACGTTAGCTCTAACTTCTATTACCATAGTTCTAGCTTGTATACAGCCGGTTCTAGCTTCTATCTTGCTAGTTCTAGGTCTAATTCATCTTAGTTCTAGGCTCTTAGGAACTGAGAAAAGCTCCTCCTACCTCCGACAGAGCCCACCGAGACACCCCGATGACCCCGGCATCCTCTTCCCACCTCTGGTAATCCTGGACAGCGGTGAAAATCTCCGAACAACGAAGAACAAACCTGAACGGTGAGAAATTGCACTGCAGAAAATTATAGTTTTGTGCTGACTTCGTACACACTTTTTGATCACCTCCAATCTTCGTTTCCGCCGATTTGTTCTTTGGTGAGTAGCTCTACATGTTTCCTATCACCTCCAATTTATATCACGCTCTAACTCATCCTCTATCTCTTTCGGTAACATCCGAAACATCGCTCGACGGTAGGAGCGAGCAGAAAACAGCAGCGCCGTGCCGACTTCGCGCGTGTTTTACGACAACCTCCGGTCTCTGTTTTCACTACCGTTTCCACCGGTGTGTAGACCTTTATATTATCTATCACACGGTATCTTCCTTTCATTTGGGTTCATTTTCTACCCCTCGTTATATTGCTTCGAATATCGCTCGGCGGCACCGTTCATAGAGATACATTAATACACATTTTTGTTCTTTCTTAATTACGGTATTTCTCTTCATTCCCCTTCTACTCTACTTCTCCTTACCTTTCTTTTTTCTTTTTTTCTTTTTTTCTTTTTTTTCTTCTTCTAGCTAATAGATTAATGCTCTGTGCGTCTCGGCCAGGACGACGAGTTTGAGAAAGCTCATAGTTTTAGAGAGAGGTGAGAGAGAGAGAGATAGAGAGGAGATGAGAGAGAGAGAGATGATATGATTGATGGGTCAGAGAGATTGAGGAGAGAGGATAAGGATAGTTTGGAAATTTTAGCTTAGCTGGCATGTGATAATTGATAAAAAGGGGTTGCAGTACAAAGTGTCACACTTCGAGGGGCTGATCCACATGGGAAAAACTATGAGGGGCCTTGTCACATGAAGTTTCTACTTTTGGGGCCTGGACACATTTTCCCCTAATATTTATCAATTTTTGAATATTTTGATGTTTATTTTAACTATTATGCTATATTAACAAATTTTTTAATTACAATAATTGTTCAAACATACAACCTCAGATATACAAGTCTCACAACGATCAGCATTGAAAATTAAGAACTCCCTCTAACAAGTCTCACAATCAGTAATCAAGCTCAGAACTCTCTCTAACAATTCATTACCAATGCAAACAACTATCCAAAGCAAATTAGATATAATACATAACATGTATATGTACAAAAATGATAATACACCTCACAGTATTAAAAATTAAGAATCCAGTTGTAAAAAAAAAAATCCCCTCTTACATAAATGCAGTTACATCGTATCGGATTGCGATTCGGTTGCTGTGCTCTACAACGATCAACATTACACAAAAACCCCATAGGAAGCAGCAGCTATAACCATCAAAGCAGGCACGTCTTTTTTTTCTCTTTCCCCCTCTCTTAAATTTCAACAATAATTTTTTCAATGACCTGCTTTCACAAATATAGCCTAAAAATGATTCACCTAATTTATGGGCCAAGATCAGCATCTTAGCCCATTTACCAGGCCCACGAACAAGAAGGCTAACAATTTGCAATCTCTTTGCTAGGTCTTGACCTGAACTGCGGAACTTTCCTTGGTGATCACACACAAGGGGCCGTCTCCGGTGGTAAACTGACGGAGTCCGACATCGACAAGACCATCACCAACAACTTCGTCGTCCTAATGAGGTTGGGCTTTTTCGACGGTGATCCGAGGAAGCTTGCCTATGGTGGGCTCGGCTCCTCAAGAACAACAAAGGATCAATTCCTCGAGAACGGCAACGGCGAAGCGGTCGATCGAGCTCGAGAACAACGACGGCGGAGCGGACGGTCGAGCTCGAGAACGACGACGGCGGCGGGAGGCTCGGCGTGGTCGGAGATCGGAGCTTGTGGAGGTTGGAGGAGGAGGGGATGGCGCGGTGGGGGCCGGAGGTTGGAGCTTGTGGTCGACGGAGATCGCGATGTCGTCTTCTTCTTCCCGTCGTCTTCTTCGACGGAGATCGTTGTTGTGATGCGGCAATCTAGGGCAAAATTACCCTTGTCGTGTTCCACCAAAAAAATTTCGGTAAATTTTGAGGATGGGTCTGAGAAGAGTTTATATATCTGGTGTAATTTTAGGGGGAAGTGGGGTATTAGGATAATTTTTACCCAACAAACTAATAACACCACAATGTTGACTCCAGTTCCAAGTACACCAATGAATAACACCAAAAACTGGTGTTCCAAAAATTATCACATTATCCTAAATTTTACATCAATGAATAGCGGGCGACGCCGCCCGCCCTCCCCCCGAAATGTTGCTAAAATATAACGAAAGTCTTCTTCAAATTTGTCCCTTCATACCCCCCGAACTATTTTCATCTTACCCCCTAAACTATTTAAATTATAAAATTCGTTCCTTTTAACCTAACACCCCCCACCCCACCCTACCCCCCAAAAAAAAACTATTTTTAGTCCCACATTATCCCTTGACTATTACCTTTGGTACCAAGTTACCACTTCTCCTTTACTAATTTGGGGAATTTCAAATGGATAAAGTGATACTTCAAGTGGTAAGGTGGGGCTGAAATGATAGCACATGGGGTAATTTGTGACTAAAAATAGTGCAGGGGTAACTATGGACGAGTTCAGAATCAATTGGTAAGATGAGACTGAAAATAGTTTAGGAGTATTGAAAGGACCAAATAAATAGCTTAGTAGTCAAGTAGGGGCTGAAGCCTACTACTTGCCTACTGACTCATGGTGTCTTTCTAAAGCAGTTCAATGAGATTTGGGAGAATGCTTTAGAAATATGAGTACTTGAGGGTCAAATATACAAGCAACAAAAGGGTCTAATATGAAAAACCTCTAAGAAATTTTCATCCTTTTCCCCCTTAGTTATTATTAAGTTTTCATTTGTTGACTATTCTCCAACCGATCTAAAGACATAGCTACATTTCATTACAAGCACCATATATTCAAATAAAATACAAAATTAATTATAATAACAATGATATGGCACTTATATTGTAATATATTGAGTTTCTATAGAGATTGACTCACAATTTTCAAATGTGAAGCATAATCTAATTAGTAGAGGAACGTCGATGGTCCAATATTATACTCCCTTTAAAAGTACGAGTTCAGGAAAAGTTTTTCATGGTCAATTACCATTTCCTATTTTAAATATTTTATTTAAATTTTAATCTATCCTAATCATATTAATTTCATATCATAATCCCATATGAGCTATCTACGACTCATCAATTTAAAAAAAAGATTAGTATAACAACGAAACAGCTTCACTGTTTTAATTTGTTAAGGTAAAGAACTAACATGCTATAATATATGAAGCATTGCAAAATAACCCAAAAATTCTAAAAATTACACAAAATATCCTCAAAAATTTAAAATTACACAAAAATGTCTTGACATTTCAAAACTTAAAATAAAAAGCATGAAATTTGGAAATGTTAGACCCTAGAGGAGAGTGAATAGGGTCAATGCTAATCTAATTCGATTTTATGCCAATTAAAAACTTTCTTGATTAATTAATTCTTGCAAAAGATATATGAATGAGTTATAAGCAAGAATTTAAATTACAAGCACAAAATAAATATACACAAACCAAACTCAAACACAATATATGATCACGGAGTTCGGTCAACCCTTGACCTACGTCTCCGCTCCTCACCTTGAGGAGATCTCCATTATATCGACACACCTGGTTTGGAAGCCGGAACTTATCTACACACTCAGTTTTCTAGTTTACCAAAAACTCTACAAATCACTCACAATGTACATACACAAACTACAACCTCAAGTGTTGGTCCTCACGTATCGCCTCCCTCAAGTGCTCAGCTTTACTACCTCTCACTAGGCTTTACTACCGACGCCAGTCCTCTTGGAATTGACTACGTCCTCACCACACACTCCTCTCGGTGTAAATGTGTATAATAAAGTGATACTCACAAATGAAGCTCAAATACAATAATTAGTTCCCTAATAATGAATGAGAACACAATGAAGCTCACTCTCACAGTATCACTCACCACTAGCTAAGATATGAATATGAAAATCAAATAATAAATAAGCTAGATAAAAGAGTTAGAAATCTTCTCTATAAACACAATGAGCTGTAGATATGATGATGAGGATGAATTCCTCAGTTGAAATCAAAAGCCTTTTCTTGTGTAAAACTTCTCTTTTGAAACGAAACTTGAAACAATGCTTAAACACAAACTAAACTCTTCCAAAACTTGATTAAATAATTTTCTTGATAGGTGAAAGAGTTAAATACAATGGGGTATTTACAATCACCTAAAAAATCAGCCAAAGCCCAAAGAAACAGACAAAAACATTCAAAAACAGAGAAATTTCTTTTTTTTTGAATGCTTAATGAGTGACACCATATAATGGGGGTTAATTACATTTATTCCTTACTTTATTGGTTTGGAATCTCATTGACTTAGTCTTACGTCTTTGTCATATTCACTTTATTCGACTGGGCCCTCATAGAATCTTTTCCCTTTTATTAAACATGTGCTGTTGTGGATGACAAAGAGAAAAAAACTTCCTATGCATATACTTCAAGATACAATGTGATAATATATCATCAAAGTTGCCGGGGAGTAAGGATTGGAATTTTTTTTACGAGTGGACGTTATTGTTCTTATACATGGATTTACAAGACTTGGGAGGAATCTGGGATCATTTACAGTCAGCTTTCCAGCATTTAGTGCTTAAATAACACACATAGTGTCTTTAGTATTATTTTATTGAGTTCATTTGAATGTAGTTTCAAGGTGTGGCCAACTAGTGCAAGGGTGACCAAAACTATCCTGACCTAGTTAAGTATCTAATCAGATTAAGATTAATTCAGCTAGGAGGTGGTCCAATCCTAACATGGTTAAGGGGAGAAATTTGAACAAAAAAAATTAGGTCACAATTGGCTCGGTTTTTTCCCAAACACAAGTTCTACTTCTCATCTAGTTGAGGAGCCACTAACCTGGTTATGAAAAAATTATCAAACACACCCTAACATTCTAAAGGGTTCAAAATAGAAAACTTAACACTCACTCAATTGACTTTGGACATAAACATAGACGAACTTATTCAAATTTAGAAATTTAATAAAGCTTTTAAATTTATTTGGACACTAGTGACAAGTTTCAAAATAAGAAACTCAGTCGGAATCCTATTAGAACTATCCTTATAGGAGTGCGATGATCTACACTATAAATAGAGTTGTTTTTCCAAACAAATCTTATAACCACCCGTGAATGGCATTAAAAAATCATCCCTTTTCTATAAGGTGTTCTGATTGAATCCTTAAACTGAACCTAAACATATCTAACCAAACTACCAATCTCTCTCTCTAAACAAATATCATGGACTATTTACATTTGCATAAAAACTTAAATTATCTTAACTTTAAGAAATGGATATACTAGGACATGTTACATATAATAGTACAACTTAAATGTTTACTTTATTAAAAAATCTAATAGTAAAAAAATGTATCTATACTATATTATAAAAACCACTGTAAAGTTGGAAAATGTGAATTAAACATGCAAAATTCTCTTTTTCTTATATTAGGGAAAACTGCCATTACCCCCAAAAATCAAAAAGCAAATTTGCCCCACCCTAAGACTAAGTCAATAAGGCTACTACCCCTAAAATCAAAATTTATAAGAAATCCACCCCTTCCAGCTCATATCTATCCCCATCAGTGTACTTTTTTTTAAAAGACCCCAAAATGCCCCCCTCCCTCCTCCCCCTTAAAATAAAAATAAACCTAAACAAAACTCTTTTCTTCCCATCATGGTCTTCCTCCTCTCCTGCATACCCCGGCTTTGCTGCTAGGAACACCACCGCCAGTTTCATAAGAAAGCTCCCCTGTGCAGTTTCTCTCTTCACAAGAAAAAAAAGAAAGAAAAAAAAGAACACCATTAGCCTCTATTCACTCTTTCCTTCGCCGTTTCATCAAACAAAAGGACTTTCAACCTCCATTCTTACTAAAATCTCCACTGTCGCCATCATCGATGATGATGTTAAGATCCTAGGCCGTTTCTATTGCTTCCACGATAGAATCTATGTCTTAGATGTTTCCAGAAAGGCTACCGGCAACCAATTCACTATGTTGGACCTCCTCCTCCTCGACTCCTCCGACACATCCACTTCTTTCCCTGCCTTCTCAAAACCCTACTTTGATGTCTTTGCCACTCTCTTTTCATAGAAATGGCAAGAGATGAAGGTGATGATGCTTTACTTGGAGGTTGATATGGCATTGGTTGGATGATGATGATGACGATGATGGGTTTGATTTTGGCTATTGGATATGATGCAGGTTGATTGAGCTTGAGATGACATTGAAATGGGTTTATGGGTTTTGAAGATTTTAATGGGAGGTTGAAGAATATGGGCTTGATTTGGGTTGTTTTAATTTGGATTTTTGGGAAAGAATGTGCATTGGGTTTGAATCGAGATTGACAATAGAGGAAAACTTTTGGGGGGAGGGGAAGAGACTGACAATAGAGGAAAATTTTCATGAAAGAATTAGTTTTGATAGATCAAAGGGCTTATGTTACAGTAATGAATTACTCTCCAAAGAGACGGGCAAATTCTTATTTTCCTAGTATAAGGTATGATATTGTTCAATCTAGTTTGTTGCTGAGTGTTTATGATTAGTTGTTAAGGTTACAGTTTAGTTCTTAACTATGCAGATTAGTTATTAAATTTACATCATAGTTGTTAAGTTTATAGTACAGTTGCTAAGATTACAGTTTAGTTAATAAGGATAAACATTATATATTAAGTTTATGGTTTAGTTGTTAATATTACAATTTAGTTAGTAAGTTTAGAGCGTAACTATTTATAGTATAGTTATTAAGTTTATATGTTAGTTGTTAAGGTTACAGTTTAGTTGATAAGGATACACGTTAAGGTTGATAAGGATACACGTTAGCTGATAAGGATACACGTTAAAGTTACAGCTTGGTTGCTAAGCTTATAGTTTAGTTATTAAGTTTACAGTGTACTTTTAAGTTTATATGTTGGTTATTAAGGTTACCATTTAGTTGATAAGGATACAATTTAGTTGTTAAGTTTATAGCTTAGTTATAAAATTATAGCTTAGTTGTTAAGTTTACAATTTAGTTGTTAAGTTTACAGCGTAGTTGTTATGTTTTTATGTTAGTTGTTAATGTTACAGTTTAATTGATAAAGATACACATTAATAATTAAGTATAAACTTGGTTGTTAAGGTTACAGTTTAGTTATTAAGATTATAGTTAATTTATTAAGTTACACATTAGTTGTTTAGGTCACATATTAGTTGTCGATTTTATGATTTTTTATGTAACTTATAGGTATGACCATGTTACTTCAAATGTTGTTGAGCCCTTCAATAATTGGATAAGAGAGGTACGAATCTTACCTTTGGTAAAGATGATACGCAAGCAAATCATGAAGAGCATACATGATAATAGGGTTTTGGCAGCAAAATGGCCTGGATACATATGTCTAGAAGCTGAGATAGTATTAAGAGATAATATTTATCAAGGAAGCTATTTACATGTTAAACATTCAACAGAAAATATTGTAGAGGTTGAATCTAATAAAACGTGTCAGTAGATTTGAAGAAATGAACATGTTCATATAGATCATGGGATATCACACACATTTCTTGTAAGCATGCTTGTGCTGCAATTACTTGGATGGGACGAGATATTTAACATTATTGTGATTGGTTTATAACTATTGAAGCATTCAGAAGAAGTTATGAATCATCCTATTTCCTATTCTAGATTACGAGAAGCATGTTCTACCACTAGAAGACCATTGGTGAAAACTTCCCCTAACTAGAAAAATATGTGAAAGACCATATACTAGATGAAGGAATAATAAGTCACTGAATACATGGCCTATTAAGTGCTTCTGATGCCACATGGAAGGTCATAACCGAGCAACATGCGACGAACCTATCTAGTTGTGAAGGTTTGGGGTCAGTTATTAACCTTTTGTATTAGTAGCTAACCTTAATGTTAACCTTTTGTAGAGTTAGTTTATCAATATTTACAAGCATGATATTTACAAGTATCCCATAATATTTACAAATTAAGAATGTTTTGAGAACCATTTAAAATTATTTTTAACACAATCATACACGATGGTAGTGGTGAAGGCTCTATGCAAAGCGGAGGTGGCAGTGGGGAATAGGAGAAGGCGGCAATGAGAAGATTAGCAGTGGAGGAGGAAATTGGTAATGATAATTTTTTTGGTAGGACAACAATGAATTCGACAACGATGGTAGTGAATTTAGCAGAGGAGATGGAGAAAATTACGGCGATAAGGTAGCGAAAATGATAGTTTGGTAGAAGTAAAGATGAATAGTGTGGTGGGGGAGGTGAGTAACACGGCAGAGGATTCAACGATGATGCATCATCTCCTGTCATTATACAAAGAAAAAATTCTAACCTTAGTTTTAGAAAATTATAAAGATATATGAAGAAGAAATGTGGGTTTTTTAGGTTTGTGTTGGCAGAGAAGGCGTGGGGGTGGGGGGAGGCCCTAGGAAGTAGGAATACAATAAGGAAAAGAAAAGTAATGCTTGTGTGGCATTAGATTTTTGGACTAAGAGCATAAAAATGTAGATTTAGGGGTTTTTGGCATGTTGACTTAGTCTTGGGGTTGGAAATATTTGCTTTGTGATTTTAGGATCTAGAAGCATTTTCCCCTTAGCTTAAGGAAATGTTGGTTTGTCTAAAATAAGTTTGAAAGAAATGACATTTTGTCACTTCATCTCTTATTACATGCACATTCCCCCTCTCCCTCAAATTTAATAGAAATAAAAAGAAGGGAAAATTGCTTCTAGCCACCAAAATGGAGATTGAAATTCACTCTCCTCCCAAGATTTTTTCAATACCCTACAATTTATTCATTTAGCACCTTCTAGCTCTTCTGATATGCTTGAGTTTGAAAGAAGCTCAAAAATACCCTTTGGTGTAACCGCTCTCCACAAAGTAAACATTTTGTTTATTGTGCCTATCCCTCTCTCTCATCTCTCTCATCTCTCCAGAGAGCCTGTTTTCTTCATCTTCAGTGACCCTAATCCTGAATTAATCTACTCCCAAACCCTAAATCAGAGTTCTATTCTTCTCATATGGTCGTAGTTCATGCTTCTCATCTTTGGTGAGATTCTATTAATGAAAAGCATGGCAGGCGATTCACAGTCAAAGATTCTCTCTCGTGGAGATGAGGTCTCCGATGATGTGTCACAATATGAACTCTCAAGAAGATCTAAAACGAGGACGTAATTGAGTGATGCCAAAAAAGCTATAGCCGAGGTTCTATATGACATCTCAATTTTGCATCCCTAGTACAAAAGGTTAGTCTCTTAGCCCCTATCTAGAAGATTCGGTGAAGATATGGCCCAGCTCGAGGGTAGCACAGACGATGCAACAAAAGCCCTACTAGATCTAAAGAAGTGTACCAAGTCGACCAATTTGGAATCCATGAAGCTCTTAACCCAAAAGAAGTGAGTTGACTTCCTAAATTAATTGTTTTTTTTATCATAAATTTTATTGCTTGTTGTGTTTGTCAGCTATTGGTTGTTAAAGATAGTCAATAGTTGTTAGGGTTAAGTGTTAGTTGTGAACGTTACTGTGTAGGTGTGAAGGTTAGTTATTTGTTGTTAAGTTATATGTTTAATTTCAAAGGATATATGTTAATTATGAAGGTATAATGTTAGTTGTGAAGATTAAGAGTTAGTTATTAAGGTTATCAATTTGTTGTTAATGTTATATATTTTGTGTTAGTTGTTAAGTTTATCAATTTGTGGTTAAGCTTATATATTTTGTGTTGTTAAGTTTATTAATTTGTTGTTAAGATTATATTTTTGTGTTCGTTGTTAAGGTTATGCATCAGTTGTTAAGATTATAACTGGTTGTTTAGGTTATGGTTTCAGCTTAGGTTATTAATTTATTGTTATAGTTACATATTTTGTGTTAGTTGATAAGGTTATAGATTTGTTGTTAATGTTATATTTTTTTTAGTTGTGAAGGTTAATTATCTATCATTAGGGTGCATATTTGTGTTATTTGTTACATTTATCAATTTATTGATAAGTTTATCAATTTTTTGTTAGTTGTTAAGTCTATCAATTTATTGTTAAGGTTTCAGCTTAGTTGTTAGGGTTGCAGATTTTTTTTTAGTTGAGAAGGTTAGTTATCTATAGTTAAGGTTGCATATTTTGTGTTAGTTGTTAAGTTTATCAATTTGTTATTAAGGTGATATTAAGGTTATATTTTTGTGTTAGGTTTTTAAGGTTATGCATCTGTTGTTATGGTTATAGATTTGTTATTAATGTTACATATTTTTTGGATGTGGATGTTAGTATTCTCTTGTTAAGGTTATCAATTTTGTGTTAGTTGTTAAGTTTACCATTTTGCTATTAAGGTTATATTTTTATGTTAGTTGTTAAAGTTATGCTTCAGTTGTTAAGGTTATAGATTGGTTGTTTAGGTTACAGATTTTTTAGTTGTGAAGGTTAGTTACTTCAGTTGTTAAGGTTATAGATTGATTGTTTAGGTTACAGATTTTTTAGTTGTGAAGGTTAGTTATTTGTTATTAAGGTTACATAGTTTGTGTTAGTTGTTAAGTTTATCCATTTGTTGTTACATTTTTATCTTAGTTGTTAAGGTTATGCATCGATTGTTAAGGTTATAGAATGGTTAGTTAGGTTACAAATTTTTTAATTGTGAAGGTTATAGATTGGTTATTTAGGTTATGGTTTGATTGTTAAGGTTTCAGCTAAGTTTTTAAGGGTATGAATTAGTTGTTAAGGTCATGCATCGCTTGTTAAGGTTATAGATTGGTTATTTAGATTATGGTCGTTAAGGTTTCAGTTTAGTTATTAAGGTTATGGTTTGTTGTTAAGGTTTTAGCTTAGTTGTTAATATTACATATTGTTTACTTACGAACAAATTATATTTTTTGGTTTGGTTTTTTAACAAAAGGTTGTATCGCCCTTCCGCCCTACATCAAGATTTACCACATTTTATGATTTTATGCATTATTTGGTCCAAACGTACGGATAAGAGACATTTTGATGCCTATGAAGGTTGTGTGTTTAGACACTATGTGCATTTTGACCCTCTAGGTCTTGATCTCCCCACATTTGAACATGTTTTGAGGCAATGGGATCACAAGAAGAAGAAGTTAATCTTCAAAAATTCCAGAACCAGTAAAGACATTGAGTGCTCATTCAACCTTAAATGGGTTATGAACCATACGTACTTCACAAATGAGGAAGATTAGGTTGGCCCTAATAGAGATTGAAACAATAGAATTTGGAAAATATTTTTTTTAAAGAATGAAGAAGGCAACAAGGCTCCACTAGCACTCACTAGATACTATGGAGAATCGGCTTATGAAGCTTGTATGATCTCAGAAGCGGGAGGATGTAAAGGACTTTGTCCTTCTATAGATTCTCTATAAGTATGATCTAGCATTCAAGCAATGTTCTTGGCATCCCAAGACACTTGTTTAAGTATATTGATAGTATTGAAGGAGTACATAACACAGTTTGGGGAACCTATATTTTTAACAAGATAAATTTAGCAATTGAAGCTGCATTGATTGGGCTTGGAGCTAGAAAGAAACATTTATACCTGCAAGGGTGTATCCATCTTTGTCTTTGTAAGTATTTCTAATGTTTATTGTTAAGAGTAATGACTAGTTATAAAGGTTATTAGTTACTTGATAAGAATCGTTTATAGTTGTTAAAGTTACAGAATAGTTGTTAAAGTATATAGATTGGTTGTCATAAGTTAATTGTTAAGAATAAACACTAGAAATACTTACAAAGACTAGCTGGATCGTGATGATCAATCAATGACTACCATAATCATTAAAAGCTTAACAACTAATCGTTAAAAGCTTAATAATCAACATATGTTCAGTAATCAACTTATAAGGTTGACAACCAACTCATAAGGGCAACAACCAACTCATAAGATTAACAACCAAATTGTAATCTTAACAACTAATAGATATAGGTAAGGACTAACTATTATGGTATTTGTGAAGTTGAAGCATCTGCATTTGCGGTAGCATATAAGTTAGTGTCTATAAATCAATTACGAACACAATACTCGGATATCAATCTCTAGTCATCGTTATTTTTCAATTGTAAAACTAAACATTTTTTCGTTTTAGATATGAATTTCAATGAAAGCGCTTGTAGTGGAAGCTTAAGCCTTTGAGATACTTGATACTTTAAACTAATGATTTGTGTGATTCATTAATAACTAGGAAAATACCCTCGCTCTCTTTGTTAATTGTTGTGTTTGTAACTATGCAAAGGAGGTATCTTTCCATCATTATAAAGTAAAGAGCAATTATGGAGAGAATTTAATGGACATGAGAGAGAAAGAGAGAGTAGATGAAAAGAAATGAAGAGAAATTAATGGCTATGAGAGAGAAGAGAGATACAAGATGGTTGTAGGGAACTAAATTGGGGGGGGGGGGGGGGGGGGGGTG
>BQKN01065642.1:328407-355291 GCA_022839385.1 Asparagus kiusianus | reverse complement strand
CTAGCTTTTCCCCCTCCAAAACCCCTTTCTAATCGGTATTTAATGTACCTCAATAATGAAAATCCAAACAAATATTCTTTAATTTTTTTCCAAGTTATTTTCACTAATCTGGTAAACTCTATGAGGGTTATTTTGGTCTCTCCATGTTTACAAAGCTCACATGTGAGAGCAATGTGAGCTGGAAGGGGCTAAATGAATAAATTGTGGGATTTAGTGAGGTAATGGGGGTGTTGACAAAGTTTTGGAGTTGGGGTGGGGGGGGGGGGGGGAGAGGGGGGTTGAATTCCAATCCCCGTTTTGAGGGCTGGAAGCAATTGTCCCAAAAAAGAGATTTTTTTTTACACATGCTCCTTAATTTTTAGCATTTCTAATTTTGTCGGCCCTAATGATTATGAAAGCTATTTTATCCCCTCAAATATAGTTGCTAATTTTAAACTTTAATATATTTAAACGTAATTAGATCTCTTATATAAAAATCTACAGTACATATAAAGGAGGATTAGTGTGCTAAAATTTTTTATTACCCTTTTTATCCCTGAAATTTGATAATTCCAACTTTACTTTAATAATTTTTTTTATTAAATTTATCTCAAAATCTCATTCGATAAGTCTTAAATTAAGTTAAATTGAATTAATTAAAATCATCATAGTAATAAGATTTAAGTAGTTTCTTAGACTCTTAAAGATTCCATAACTTATTTAATTAAATGCATATGTCATGGATCCAATTAACTAATAACTCTTTCATTTTTCCTTTACATAATATTTTTTTCATCTCTACACTATAAATTACAACCATCCATTCTCTTCAGTTAACTAACCACTCTTTTATTCCTATACATTACCTCCTTTTCATCTCTATACTATAAATTACCGTCATCCATTCTCTAAGCCAAATTCCTATACCAATACAATAGTTTATGAAATATGTTATATGAAAAGTTTGTCAAATGGTTTATAGTGTACGTGCCTTGTATATGTATGTGCACATGCATACATTGAATAATATTTGTCAAATAGTTTGTAGACATAAAATTTTATTTTTATGAAGTTGAAGACTACGTCTCTTGTTCAATTCGTAGCTCTTGATTTGCATTTTATCTCTTGAATCCTTAAAAAGATTATGATAATAGAGTATAAGAACATTATTATTTAAAAGTCTTGATATCTTATGTATAAATCTGATTTTGGAGCCAAAGATTGTCTTTAATGTGTGCTTTTTTATTGTGGATTGTATAAGATTCTTATTGATCTTTTAATACTTAGAAAGAATGTATGATCTTATTTTTGAAATTTATGCAAAGCTATTTAAAGATTTCCCCCTTGCACAATGTTGTAAAGAGCTTTTTATGCAATTTATCATGAGTTGTGCTTTTTCTTATAGATATAGGTCATCAATCAGTTGTGCTATTTATCATAAGTTTTGATTTCTTGTTTATTAGATATATTCATGGTTTAATTCTTAACTAATTACTCAGTTTATATGCACTTTAAGTTCAAAGCTCCTTTCAAGTTATCCAACGCTTTCAATATTTCTTGTTATTTTGATTTTATTACCTCTGTTAAGTATCTCTTATGTTCTTTCATTAATAATTATGTTGAAGCATAAAACTTTATTTGTCTTTTTTTAATTAATCACCAATAAGTTATTTGTTCTTGTGAATTTTAGGTTACAAAAATTAACTAATAAAACATATTAGCTATCTATCTTCTATTCATTGAGTAAATCAGAATGCACAAATCTATATATGATATATTTGATTGAATTGCGTAAAAAAATTTGATTACTTATATGAAATCTAGATTAATTTGTCTCTTGATTGAGATTCTTTAATTTGTATTAAAAATTTGACCAATACAATTCCCATGAACTGAGCTATTCAAACAATATCTTTGTATCAGTTATGATTCCATCTTGCTATTATACCTTTTGTAATTTTGCATCTAATAATAAATTTTGCTATTCCAACAAGATATTGGACATTTAATGTTAATTTTTTATTTAGTGACATTTGTAACTTTCTTGCATGATACATTGAGAAACAATATACCATAAGTAAATGTTATATTGTAAGTACATATTTAAGAATCAATCATGTAAAATATATTATTTACTAATAATTTCTTAAATCAAGTATGTCACGTGTAATGCATGTGTGGCATACTAGTCTAATTTATTATACTATATATAAATGAGGATTGAGATGTTAAACTTTTGATTGCCATTTTTACCCCCTCTCAAATTTGGTCATTCTAACTTTACTTTAATTACTTTATTTATTTAATTTATCTCAAAGTCACATTCAGCATGTCTTAAATTAACTTAAATTAAACTAATTACAAATCATCATAATAATGAGATCTAGTTAGTTCCTTAGGCTCTTAAAGATACCACGACTTATTTAATTAAATGCAAATGTTATGAATCCAACTAGCTAACCACTCTTTCAATTTCCCTTTACATAACCTTTTTTATATCTACACTATAAATTACGATTATTCATTCTCTTCGACCCACCACATCCCCTACTATGCCAAATTCATATACCTACACAATGGTTTATGAAATATGTTAATGGAAAAATTCTCAACCGGTTTATAGTGTACGTGGCTTGTATATGTATATGCACGTGCATATAATGGTTAATACTTGTCAAATGGTTCGTAAGCTTAAAGATTTTTTTAATGGAGTTGAAGACTATGTCTCATGTTCAATTCGTAGCTCTTGATTTGTGTTTTATCTTATAAATCCTTGAAAAGGAGAAGGATAATAGATCTGAGGGTCGAAAAATTGAAGTTTGGTTGATTTCTTGTTTTAATAAATGAGATCAATTACTTGGTATGAATCCCTTACAATCACTCACTCTCTTCTCTCTCTCGGTTACATAGGAAGAGAAGATTAATTTGACTTCTTTTTTGTTTAAAAGTGGGTTCTTGGTGGTGAAAGGATGCTTCTCTCAATGCTTAAGCTGAGATTGCTTCCCGTTAACAATCAGAGCAAGATCACAAAAGCTTATGACGGTAGCTTAGATCACGAGAATGCAGACACTGATCTCTCTTCACGCGATAGCAAAAAATCTTCCCAAAAAGTCCCTTCTTCATAGCCACTCATGGCTATTTATAGAGTTTTAGTACGTAACCGACGTGCTAAAATTATGGGTAGAGGGCGTAACTGTCTCCTCCAATTAGCCCATGTTAGTTAATCGGGCGTTACGTGCTCCTGAAGTTTAGCCCATGTGGCTGACTAAGTCTTTAAATTCGTTACAGCTGGATTTTCTACAGACGACGAGCCTCATTGCATGGCGAGGTTCATCTGATTGGACGAGTCTTAATATGCAGCGAGGTTCGTCTTATAAGGCCAACTTTGTAGTATAGCGAACCCTGTCTTCACTGACTTCGTTTGACGAGCTTCGTTTTCACTAACGAACTTCGTCTTTGATAACTGAGTGAAACTGCATAGCAAGTCTTGTGAATTTCCTTTTGACAAAGCTCGTCTTCACTGACGAGCTTTAAGTATGATGACAAGCTTTATTTACATTGACAAACTTTACCTCCGATGATGAACTCCGAACCTCGTATTCAATGACGAGCTTCGAACCTCGTTTCTACTGACGAGCTTTGTCTTTGATGTCAAATCTCATTTCTAATGATGAGCTTCGAACCTCGTTTCTAATGACGAACTTTATCGAGCCTCGTTGTATGGTGAGCCTTGTTTGTGATACGGATCCTCGCTAGGTGGTGAGTCTCATTTTTTATTTGAGACGAGGTTCATCCCCATGACGACCTTCATCTTATCTTGAAGTTTGGCATTATTTTAATGCCTACAAAAACCCCCTTCAAAGTTTTCAGACTTGAATTAGGTTGTATGGAGTCTGAAACACTTTTAATTCTATTAGGACGAACTTAGTTTCATTGTCCGCAATTCAATGCTTCTATGAGCTTTACCATGAAGTTTGAAAATTGTCTGACCCTCGTCTTTCCATGCGAATATTGTCAGACCCACACCTATAAGACACCATACAGCCTTATCAACAGTAACTGCTACACACCCTTTTTCAGACCCGATAGGTGGCTACTAGCTGGTGCCTCGATATCTCTGTGGATCTCAACCGCAAATCATGTTGGGAAAGGGACTCGTCCAATGATCTCAATCGAAGATCTTGGCCACTGATTCAATTTTTCCCGCCTATATATATATGTCGTCATCATACGAAGAGTCCTTTCTTCTTCTGATCACTTGAGTTGTCAAAAACCCTTCACCTCCTAAATTTCAAACTTTTCTTTTTTGAGAGCTTCCAATCCGAGATCAATGGCTCTGAAAACCACTGTAAGCAAAGACAAGAGCAAGAAGGTCGCTGGTCCTTCAGATGATCCCACGGCTTTGCCCGCTTTCTTAAGTAATAGATCTGAATGCAAGATCTGCGTTTTAACATAGATGAACCCCGTTTATTTTGGACTTGTGTTTCTTAAGGGAGATGAACAGTTTCTCTCTTTCGATTTGATGAAGTTTGTCTTCACTGTTGTCTTTTGGTTTGATGAAGTTCATCGTCTTGGCATATTTTGTCTTTTTCGGACGAACCTCGTCTATCGATTGAATTTCATATGTCCAACTGCGTTGGCTATTCTAACGTGGTTCATCCTAAAGGTCTATCAAATGAACTTTTGTTTGACTGACGAACTTCGTTTTCACTGACAACGTTCGTTGAATCAATGAAATTTTTCTTCACTGACAAGGTTTGTCCAATAGACGAAGTTAGTTTAACTAACGAGGCTCAAAGTTCGTTGTTGGACAAGGTTCATCTATTTAACGAAGTTCATTGTTGGACGAGGTTCGTCTATTTAATGAAGTTCGTTGTTGGAGTGACCTTTGTATTATTAGGCAGTGACTCATCCTCTAGACTAACTTTATTTGTCCTTTGTACAGTTGTGTATCCCTCTGTTCTAATTCCTCAACATGGTGGTTTCGGAGCAGATGGTACTTAAGCGATGGAATATGATTCGCATTACTCCTCCCTTAGAAATATTCATATGTTTGGGGATCGAGAACAAGAAGAACTTCAACTTCTTTCTAAGCCTTCAATTTCTACTTTTAGGTGTTTGATCACGGACGCTCCTTTAGAATCGCTTGATCATGATCACATCGCTAAGCTTGTTTTCCTGTTTGGAGAATCTTCAGAGGATCCAAACTTATTGGAGGTTGGAATCGATCGATGGCTTAGGACTGTAAATGGATGACGTATGTTCTTGCCCTAGATGGAACGTGATTGTTCCCTCACTGCCTTGAAAATTGTTTCTGCCCTAAGGAAGATGAATTGGGGCTTAACCCCAACACAAAATAGGGTGACATGTGGTTATTTCTCTAGAAGAGGTGCCAAGATAGATAGTAGTAGTCGCTACATAGCCGGGTTGCACCCCGGATTATTTCAAAGAGAATTACTCGTCTGTGAAATAGCCAAGGAGGCTAACACTTTTACCGCGCTTTCCTTAAATTAAAGAGGCAATTCCCTGCTAAGGACTTTAAGACTCCTGGTTGGTCCCGTTGGAGTCCTACCCAGTGGTGGCCTTATGTTACCGAATACGTCTTGCAGGAGAATCGGGAAGACCTATAGAGATTTGGACTTTATGCGCCCATTAGGGTGATACAACTCGAGTTAAGGAATAACTCTCACCAATTCTTCGGTGTATTTGAGCTATATAATCCTGACACCCATACCTTCTTCACTCTAAATGGTGAATTAGGAATTCCTCTTCATAAAATAGCTAAAGTCTCAGGGTTGCCATACGAAAGATACCCTTATGAGGAATACATCCCTGGGTATAAAGAGTTAATTGATTTGGAGAAGGAACACCCTCAAGTGGTTGAAACCTTTTGGGAGGTAAGTACCACTACTACATTTGTATGAATACGGAGGGATGGGCTGATAAAAAGTCATAACATCTGGGCACATTACCTTTTCAAAAACTTGAATCATAAGAATGATCCCATAGTACCACTGGGTCCTTATGAAGTAGGTGAGCTATCTTGACGTATACTCGCCTATCTACCTCTGTCTTATGTGACATCTTCAGATGAACATGGTTACCCTGCGAGCATAACATTTGATAGTTATTTTTTCCAATGCGGAGAGCCAATTTCTTCCAAATCTTTACTGGCGAGATATCTCATGTTATGGCTCAAGCATATTATTGTTCCGTCTGGTAGCTTTGATGCATTAGAGGGACATGTTACTCCTTTTATTCAGAGGTTGGAAAACTCAGATTAGAGTCAGCATTTTATGGCATTGGTGAGACATATTCTCCGGGATCATAAGAATTTTGATTTCAACTGGTATTTTCCTCATTTTTTTGGGACCAGTTACGGCCAAGCTGTAGTAGACGAATCTAATGGTCAGGGTTACACTATCCTATCACTCGGTTGCTTCATGTGGCTCATGAGAATTCATCCCGAGTATCTCATTTATTGTTTCGTCCCCATGTGTGTATTAGAGTCCTATCTTCCGTGCCGATTTGCTCGCCAATTTGATTATGATCAGTTGTACATTAGCAACCCTAACACTCAATTACAATCTGGGGGTTGTAGTCTAATTATCAGAGCAAGAGCTTGGTATTGGACCATTGCCGGAGGTACAGGTGCTCATTTCTCACTCCCACAATAGGATCCTCAACCCCAGACAACACTTTCTTATTGCAAGTGGCATTGCATGGCGAATGCAGTGATCCCAAACTTCAATATCAACTCGTCAGGACTACGCTTCATTCGGCATCGTTATAGATCCGGGAACACTTCTAATAGGAGACATATATCGGGACTCAAAGAATTCTTATACACCGAGGAAAATGTCGGCGTAGAAGAATCATGACCTTCTAGTCCTCATGAGACTCGGGAAGAGGTGGATGCGGCTCTGGATGAGAGCACTCTTCAGAGATCTCCTTGCGTTGATGAATATGGGAGTAATATACCCGCCACGGCTGGGGAGGATGAGGCTTTTGGAACTGGAGTTGCTTTTAGTGACTTCGGGAATCCGCTCATGCTGATGAGCCATTTGAGCACTTTCTTTATGAGGTTTTTGAGAGTATACCCTCACCTCGGTAATCCATTGAAGTTGTGTTTGGGGAACCTAACTGTGACGCCCCTGGTTTCACACAATGTTGTAGTCCAAGGTAAACACAACGATGTCAAACCTGCTATGCACCCACACTTGTGCATAAACACGTTTCACCAATCATAACAGTATCCTCTAGTGGAATCAAAGAAAAGTGCAGGTACAAAATAGACAAAATAAAGAATTAAACACGATAGACATGATAAAGAAGGAGATATCTCATAAATAAAAATCATGTCTCAACAGAAATACATCTATTGTTTGAGATAAATAAATTTCTCATCATAAATAAAATAAATATCGTACTAAGGCACACTACCTTTACAATATGTAAATAAAATACTAATGTCTGAATAAAAATATAAAATCTACTGTGGAGCCTCTACTAATACTCATGTGATGGTGACTATGC
Source organism: Asparagus kiusianus (assembly GCA_022839385.1). Classification (NCBI taxonomy): domain Eukaryota; kingdom Viridiplantae; phylum Streptophyta; class Magnoliopsida; order Asparagales; family Asparagaceae; genus Asparagus; species Asparagus kiusianus. The sequence continues at coordinate 347,776 of BQKN01065642.1, read as the reverse complement.
AAGAACTCTGTCATCTTGCGGCTCTCCGTACCTCTGTACCGTCTGAAAGAAAGAATAATAATAAAAAGAACCACATAGAGAGCGTCAGAGAGCTACAGCAAGATCACCTTCATCCGCCCCCAGGGAAAGGGCTGCTAGATGGAGTGAAGGCTCTATCTATTAAGCATAGTCTACCTACATTCATTTTTCTTATATCTAAGTAGAATTAACATTTAGAAACCTACAACACGAGATATAGTACGTCGAGCAAAATAATCCAAACAAGGAAACCCTCATGTATATACCATTATCTCAAATTGTTAGATATCTAAACATTAACACCGAACTAAGAATAGACAATTTAATGAAATCAACAATTAGAAATCCACAACACGAGACTAGTACGTCGAGTGAAATAATCCAAATAAGGAAACCCTCATGTATATCTCATTGTCTCAAATTGTGAATCGCTAATCATTGATCCTAGCTAACAAGTAAAGAAAATAGTAAAGAAATATAAGGACATTATTACATCGTATTTATAATATCTTCCATAATCACTGGGGAGATAAAATAAATACTAACATATAATCACGTATTCTTTCAAGAGCAAAGTATCTCGGTCATATATCTCAAAGATGAGTTGAACTCATAACTAACATCCGCCTAAAACTTAGGCTACAAATCAACAATCTTAATGTCATGGACTACCATGTAGGTATCCTGAACTGTGTATATGGCTTATTAGTCTCATCGCGATCTCAGCATGTAGCATGAGTGAGGGACGACCTACCATATAGGTATCCAAATAGATGGCTCACAATCACTATAAATAGATGACTTACCTAACTCATCACACACTCGTGCAGACGGACTGCTATACAAAGCATCCAAACCCGACTTAATGACTTGTACATATGGAATATCGACGTACTACCTCATGTAGCACTGAACTAGGCTCATCAACGATATTCATCTTATGCATAAATGATGTATATCTTGTATATCAACGTACTTTCAGATATAGTACTGAGCTGTGCTCATTAACGATATCCAACGAGTGTGTGAATAATCACTACTCTACTATAAACAACCCAACTCTTGTCAAAACCCCCTTTGGGTTACTCATGTGTGTGCAATGACACTATACTTGTGTATTCGTGAATTTACATGTATAGAAGTGTGGCTCGAACCCCACAAACACATCTCAAATAAAAACAAAACAAAACTCAGGAAATCAGCCTTAGTAGTCGATTACTCTGAGTTCATCCTGAACCTGAAAATTTTGACTAAGTGTGAGTAGTCAACTACTATGAGCATTAGTCGACTACTCTGCTATGAAACATATTCTGTGAGTTGCATCAGGAAGGGAGTAGTCGACTACACACATGATTAGTTGACTACTCTGCTAAGGAAACATTTATGTATACTAAATTTTGAGACAGAGTACGCAACTACTCATCTTAGTAGTCGACTACTCTGCATGCAACTGAAATACAGACATGCACAAATAGGACTTTAACAAATCAAACATGTACTTATGCAATGTTAAACCAGATTTAAATGATTTATAATATTAAATAGAGATTAACTTGATCATAAACATGGACTTAACTTGGTTCAATTTAAAGTTAACACCTTTATTAATTAATCTCTTCAATTAACTACATATAGGCAACATGATGATTAAAAGTATGGAAAGATCTACACATGAAGAGAGAATTATCCATTTTAAACTTAATTACAGAACCTAGATACTACAAACCTAGGTTTTTACATGATTAGATTATAAGAAAACTCCATTAATTAAATAAACTAGGGTTTGCACATAGGTAAATCTTAATTAACAAATTAAAAACAAAATTAATATTAATCCTAATGATCATGATCATATTTTTAATATAAACAGCAAGGAAAAACATCAGATCTAACAAGAATTACATATCTATTATCTAAATTTAACTTTTATCTCATGAAAATAAGAAATAAGCATGTGAACATTAATTTAATCACTTTAAATCATCTAATAATTAAGGGTGCGGGAGAGGATGAAGATGATCTTGCCTTAGGATGTTGGTGGACTCCTCAACCACGGGTATGCAAGATCCTCTTCAACCACAATCACACTTTTTAGCTTTCTCCTCGACAAACACCTCAAAACTCTCCCACAACTCACAAAATAGGGTTTAGGGTTTGAGGAGGGAGATGACTTCTAAACTCGTGAATTTTTATCTCTAAAATTAGGGTTTTGATGAATATTTATAGATATATAATAACCTGGGTTTGGATATAAACCAAAACTAACCCGAAACCTAAAATAAATATGGAAACAGCCCCGTTAGTCGACTACTTTGAGTAGTAGTCAACTACTCACATCACAGAAATAGGTTGTGTATGCTTTGGCTATAATTTTCACATCCGACCTTAGAATGAGGTGATTTAAGATGAGTTGAAAAGCTGTTGAAGAGACCTACAACATTTGTTTTTTGGGTTTTTTCAGATTCGAACTATATCTGGGTGTAAAATATAAATACTCTTAACTAGTTATTTTTCTAGATTCAGGCTCGTGCATGATTTCACTCCTATATTCACATATATATATATATATATATATATATATATATATATATATATATTGGATTGATCTAAAATCAATCCCTAGCATACTAAAGCATCAAAATATATTATTTATCACCATATATCATATTTATTATTTATCATGATATGTTCAAATTTACGGGATTTTACACCAACCCTGCCATGGGACCCACCGTATGCTAGTTTTAGCTTATCGTAAGCTTTGAATTATCACTTTGTTGATGTTTAATCTCTGACATTCCTTTTACAGAACGAGTTGAAGGAGCTGAAGCTTTAAGGCAACTGGGGGAGAAGTCTAAGGAACTGGGGTTGATGCAAAAATTCAAATGTGTCGCGAAGAAGCCAAGGCAAGAAGCTCCAGTGATGCTCCCTCCTCCCATAGAACAAATTGGAGTTGGAACAAAGTCAGAGTCTGAGGATGATGTCTCACTATCTCGACTATGTGTGAGACCGTGCTCTGAACCAAGTATAACTGCTGATGATGCTCCCGTTGCCCCTGTTATTCCAATTGAAGCTGAGGTCACTCCAACCACAACTATTAATACTACGGCAGCTGCGCATACAACTTTTGCTCTCGAGATAACTGTTGAAACCGAAGTTGCTTTGGATGGATACGAGGCTAAAAGTACCATAAGTGTTGTTCCCACCAGCTCTACCGCCTCAATGAAAATTTCAACTCCAGCATCAACCATGTTAGCTGCTACTACTGCCACTATCGTTGTTGCTCCTGCAACCATTATCGATGTTCCTTCAACCATTGTAGCAACCACTGTGTTCACCCCACCGTTCATTTCTACAGAAGTAACGTCTACGTCTGCCGGACAATCGGAAGTGGTGCCTTCTAATGTTATACCCTCTTCTCCTTTTGACATGGCAAAAGAATTTAGGGTGTCAATAGTCCAGAATAATTTTCTCACCATTCTAAAGGAATCCCCTACTCAGGTATTGGATCATAGCGGGGATTTTACTGGGATTAAGATGGTGCTGGAACCTCTTCTGTAGCTGATGCAGAACCTAACTAGCAGCAAAGCTACACTGCCCTATTGGGTGCATTTGGCAAAGGTTGAAAGTCTTTTCAGAAAATAGCAGGATCACCGTAATCAATATCTCCTCCCTGTAGTCGAAAAACACGCTATGCAGTTCTTGAGGCAAAGAGATGATTCTCTATTTAAGCTTGAACGCCAAGTGCTTGAGAAGAAGCAGAAGGTCAAAGAGCTCGAAGAGGTCAGCGAAAAGTTATCCAGTGTGGACAAAAAGTTCGCTGATGCTGAACGTAACCAGCAGCGCTTGGTTGAATCTTATAAAGCTTTGCTTGCTGACATCCAAGCTAAGCTGACAAAAACAAAGAATGAATTGAAGAGCGCAATAGAAACGCGGCAAACTTTGGTAACCAAGCAGGCAGAACATCAAGCATTGCTTCAGGCTGAGCTCAATGATTTGGAGAAGCTAGAAAACATTGTAAGTAATATGAGAGTGTTTTCTGATGATGATCTGCATAAGCAGGCCATGGCAGAAGTTGAATTGGAGCACCAAGAGTTTTTGAAAAAACTTGCTGAGGAAATCTACAAAAGTTTTGAATTTCCTTAATTTTTTTTAGCCTGACACTTGTATTGATTTCCTATTAATGAAATTATGGTTTTATCCACTAGCCTCTTCTCTCTATGCATCTTAACTCCTCTTTGACAAAGTTCGTATGTTTTTGTGAGGGCATGAGACTTTTCTTAATGAGTCTCAACACTTAGAACTTTTCATAGTTGTCCTGACGAGCCTCATTGCTCTGGGACGAAGTTCATTGGTTTCAACGAGCTTTATCATTTTGTATTGATAAGATAAGTCTTGGAACTTTGAGACGAAGTTCAAATTTTATCGAACCTCATTCTGAATAAGCCTTGACGTCCAACGAACTTCATCAATTAGAAGTTTTAGGGTGAAGCTCTGCCTGACTTCAATTAAATCTCAATATTTGAGTCTAGTCTGAAATCACGACCTTCATTCTTTTTAACCTTGGAGACGAGATTCAAATTGATTTCAATTGAGTCTCGAAATTCGACCTTGATCAAAATATTGACCTTTGTTATTTTGACTTTCAAAGACGACGTTCAAACTGGTCTCAACTGAGTCTCGAAATTCAAGCTCTGTAGAAGACGTGACCTTCGTTATTTTGACCTTCAAAGACGAGGTTCAAACTGGTCTCCACCGAGTCTTGAAATTCGAGCTTTGTAGGAGACATGAACTTCTTCATTTTGTAATTTGGAGCAGGACTTAATCTCATTAGATAAAGTCAATCAGACTCTAACAGTTCGTGAACTGTTGATCCACATGGATCCGTCGCTTCGTTAGGGGTAGCAATAGGTAATTAATACTTAATGCACCCTTCCAGATCATGCTCCATCTGCGTTAAGTACGAATGCATTGAATGCGTCTCTTCAATTCTGGTGCCTCTTGACCATTTGGCTCTTAAGGATTCGTGTAACAGATCTTAACCACTTGGTTGTCTTCATTGCCTATAAATAGCCCGTCGCTCTTCGAGAAGAATCATCACCTTCTTCTTTGAGCCCTGTAACAAAATGACTCAGAGAAGTTTCCTCTTTTTATTGTTCCCCTCTTTATCCCCTATAAAAAAATTAATATCATAGTCCCTTTGATCGACACTATTACTTCAGGTAAACTCTGATTAAGTCGTACATCTCTCCACCAGCACAAAATTTGTGCTTGAAACAATTAAGCCTTTGTTGGGTAGATGAACAATCTTTCCCTTAATTGTCTGTTGCATTTCTTGTATAATGAGACTTGGTTTAATGAAGTTCATTCCTTTAAACTCATTCCTCAGTTGAAAGATATTTATATTTCCAACAAAGCTTGTTGGTTTGATGAGGCTCCTTCGTTTGACGAGGTTCACTTGTCTGGCAAGGTTCACTTGTCTGATAAACTTCGTGCTAACTTTGTCCTTTTGCTCTTTGCATAGGCTCGTCCATTTGAAAATTTTTTAATCTTTTAGAACCGAAGTCAGGATGTGTTTCAGTAACTTGCTGGACTTTTGCGTGTAACCCCAAAGAGATATTGCAGGTCCAATCATGTTTACTCCTTCAACATGGCGTGCACCCCCAAGCATGCAACCCTTCATTTGGACCTTGGGTTATGTGGTAGCTTTACAGACCCACTAAAGCGCTTATCCTTCTTCTCACAAGCATCAGTAGCTATTTTAATGATTCCACCTCACTTGTAACTCATCCACGTTCCATTGGAATGGGGAAGATGTTGATCCTATACTCAGAGCTTTTGGTGTTTCTATTAGTACTCAGTTTATCCAAGCAGATGGGTATGTGCTACCAGTACCAAAGTTGAAAGTCGGACATGGGGAAGAATTCATGCCAAGGGACGGAAGATGGAACTTCAATAACAAGAGCTACAGCATTGTCAGAAGCGAAGCTCAACATCATCATAAGAAGTTTCAATAAATTGCACAAGAAGGCGTTATAAAATGTCGTCGAAATAACTTCTAACCGAACTTCGTATTTTAGCTCCAAAGGTCGTTGAAAGAACATGTAATTGAACCTCGTAGTGTAGTTTGAAGGTCGTCAAAAGAACTTGTAACTAAACCTCGTAGTGTAGTTAGAGTTTTCTAAGTTCAATCTATGTACTTCGACTCTCTGTAGTTGTACTTCGATCATTATATAAATAAAATTTATAGTTTTATCCACAAATTGTTCTCTTCTTTTGTGCAATTAATAATCACCACTTAGAATTTTTAGCAAACTCTCAGCTATCAACAGACTTGATATGTCTTTACCAACTATCGTTTGAGTTGGACTAGTCATACTTTTCTCCTCAGTATGATGAGTTGTCGAAGAGTTTCTCTTAGACTCAAGTGCTAAGATTTTTCCTCTATCCTTAGCCTTTCTAGGCATTAGATCAAATGTGTGATAAAAATAAATGGCTAAGTTATAATCAAGTTTTAGGAATGTGAAAATGAAGCTCATCACATGGTAGGCTTGTGATAGGAAAAACAAACGTCATTTGTGCAAATAACAATGTTGGGATGAATACGTCGTTCAGTGACATTGAAGTATGACGATCGTGACTGAAATAGCTCATCACTATTGGAAAATGAACGTCATTTGTGAGAATGATAATGTTAGGAGGATCATGTCAATTAGTGACATAGAAGTATGATGACTATGATAAAATAGCAGCACATCACATAGTAGGTTACTATTAGAAAACGAACGTCATTTATAAAAACAGTGACGTTAGGAAGATCATGTTGTTCAGTGATATAGAAGTATGACGACTATGATGAAATAGCAGCACATCACATAGTAGGTCACTATTAGAAAACGAACATCATTTATGGAAATGGCAACGTTCGGAAGATCATGTCCTTTAGTGACATAGAAGTATGACGACTATGATGAAATAACAACACATTACATAGTAGGTCACTATTTTGGAAAAGTTTTTTTTTTGAATAAAAGTTAAGCATCAACTATTAGAAGTAACCATTAGCATGATAGTTTTGTGGACTCACCATCCTATTGCAGAGGATTGGTGAGGAAATTTAGAGGAAAAACAAGTAAGGAAATTATTATCTCAATTTGCTTTTTCCTTTACTATGATATACCTGACCAAGAGCCTACGGGTAATATTTCTTTAGAAATTTACCATTGATAGGCATCATGAGTTTATCACTATTTTGATTGATGAGAAGATATGCTCCATTTGAGTAGACGGTTTTCACTATAAATGGTCATTCACATTTTGGCTCGAACTTCCCTTTCTTTTTAGAGTTCAGAATAATTGGGCGATGGACAGCGAGAACCAAGTTGCCTTCATTGAATATGCGGTATCTGACTTTCTTATCGAATGCTCTAGAAATTCGAGCTTGATAGAATTCAATATGTTGTTGAGCCTGTAGTTGCTTTTTGTCTAGCAGCTCTAGCTCTTCAAGACATCGGCGGTGATTTTCTTTCGTCGTCATGCCGGTTGTAAGTGCTATCCGAAGAGATAAAATTTGGATTTCTAGTGGTAATATGGTTTCACATCCGTATACCAAGGAGTATGGTGTTGCACCTATCGGTGTACGAACTGTTGTACGATAAGCTCACAAGCTTTGACCCAACTTCCCATTCCAATATCTTTTGTTTGTCGAGACCACCTTAGTAAGAATTTTAACAATGGTCTTATTGAAAGCTTTGGCTTGCCTATTAGAAGCAGGGTTGTAAGCTGTTGAGGCCAAATTCCTGATTCTAAATTTATCGCAGAATCGAGTGAAGGCTTGGCTAATGAACCGGGGCCTATTGTCGTGGATGATACGATTGTTAGGCCCTTTGTTTTGATGATGATTTACAAACACCATTATTGGTGCTAATTGTTTATTGAGCTATATTGTAGATTTTACATCATTAGCACCTTTTATGGAGGATTGGATGGATTACGAGCTATAACGATAATATCTAAAGGAGGTGGAGGCAATACGATGAAGCAAAGCTATCAAGAGCACAACACGTACAAGAGGCTTCATCAAAAATGAAAGCAAATATCAAGTCCAAAACATCAATATTCATATATGTGAGATATTTGTATTTTACTTTTCTCTAGTGCTTAATGTAGGCAAGTTATTAAGTTGGTTACATCTAAAGCTTATTGGATTCACACATACACTTTCCACACAAACTATTGTTTTTGAACCTTTTGGAACAACAATATTTTCTATGATTATTAAGTAAATTTCTCAAAATTTCTTTTTCAATATATCACAAAACAGAGTTATAAACTTTTCCTAAAGTTTCACATTTTTTAGAATTTATTTGAGATTTTTTATCTATGTTTTAAGTCAGATTTTTGGACATGCACAGTGTCTGTGCATGTTCATAAGTCGACTTATCAGACTGATAAGTCGACTTATGAACTGCCCCAGAATATGCAAAAATTCTCTGCTAAGTCGACTTATAGGAACTGTTAAGTCGACTTATAAACTCCTCTGGAATGTTCAAAAATCTCTCTGCTAAGTCGACTTGCATAACTTGTTAAGTTGACTTACACTAAGTCGACTTACGTATTTTATAAGTCGACTTATAGGCTGAAAAAATGACTGTAACGGCTAGTTACAAGTCGACTTGTCACTGTTGCAAGTCAACTTATAACGGCTATTTTCTGGCAGCCTTTTTCGGGATTTTCTCTTTTGTGTAATATTTGGGCTAGGGTTTTGAGACTCTATATATACTTAAACCCTCTCCTCTTTTCAGAACTAATGCAAGCAAGAGAAAAATCCTAAGTTCTATTTTCTAAGTGATTTGAGCTTAAAATTTCAATCTCTCATTTTCAAGTTTTCAAAAAGCCCTTTGTTTTCATCACTTCCACAGAACAATCCTTTGAGCTTCAGTTGTCCTCACTTGATCCTTGTCATAAGGAATTTGTGTGAGAGTTCTTCTTGTTCTATTGTAAGTGAGAGGTTCGTGAGATCTCGGTGGAGATCATTGTGTAGAAGAAGTTTCGGCTTCCAAACCGGGTGTGTAGTGAATTTCTCCTCGAGAGTGGGGAGCGGGGACGTAGGTCAGGCGGGCTGAACCTCGTGAACATACCGCGTGTCATCTATCGGCTAACTATCTCTATCCCTACTCTCTTTTATTGTCATTGCATTTCTTATTTATGTGTGGTTTGTTGAAAAGTTGTTAATTGCATATCAATTGACCAAAAGTCCTATTCACCCCCCCTCTAGGTCCTTTCAACGATGCGGAACACCATACATGTATATAATATGGTGTTTTATGAATTTAACCATATCACTTGTCTTGACTTCTTTTAATGGGATTGCTTCTGCCCATTTGGAGAAATAGTCAGTTATCGCTAAAATGAAGTGATGTCCCTTTGAAGAGGGTAGGGATATCGGGCCAACAATGTCCATACCACACACCTCGAATGGCCATTAAGTAGCTGATGGATGAAGATGTTTGGGTGGCTGATGCATTTAATTAGCATGTATCTGGCAAGCATGATATTGTTTAGCATAAGCAACGACATCTCTAATCATATTTGGCCAATAATAACCCAGTCTGTGAAGTCGGTCCCACAACTTAGGGCCGGGCTGATGAGCTTCACAGATGCCATCATGCCCCTCCTTAAGAGCTTCTTCTGCTTCTTTGTTTGACAAGCAGCGAAGTCCATCATATGACCTTCGATATAAAGTCTGAGACTGGGAATTATAGTAGAATCTAGGTGCTTGCCTGTGAACGTATTCTCTTTCTTTGATGTCTTCGGGCAATAAGCCATATAAGACATAATCAATGATCGGAAACCGCCAGTCTCTGGGTTCGAGCGTGATAGGCTCTTCCTCAACAGCGTTAATTTGTAATGCATACTTCGGCAGGAATAATTGCCTGCTTGTCACCGTGATTTGCTGGGTGTCTCCTTTAGGTAGAGCCAATGTAGCTGCAAGAGATGCCAATGCGTCGGTATATGTATTCTTATGACGGGGTATATAGTCAATGTAGAAGCCTTTAAAGGAGTTGGTCAATGCAACGGCTGTGGTATGATAGGGAATGAGGTCCTCATTCTAACTTCATATTCTCCTTTTACCTGGTTGACGATGAGTTGTGAATCATCATACACCTCTAGATGCTTCACCCCTAGCTATTTGGCTATGTCAAGGCCGATTAATAAAGCATTGTATTCGGCTATATTATTGGAGCATGTCTTTGTTAAAGAAACAGCTCGAGGCAGCACATGATTTTGTGGGGAAATGAAGACTACCCCCACTTCGATAATAACTGGACCAGTAGGGCTCTTGCTGCGCCATCGAAGTATAATTGACATACATGTTCTTTCGATACGATATTGGCTTCATACGTCTCATCAGGTATATCTTTGTACAATTTGGCCTTCCCGTTCAATGGATGGTTGGCCATAAGATCGTAAATAGTTTGACCTTTTACTGCCTTTTGAGGTTTGAAGTGAATATCATACTGAGATAGCAACAACGCCCATCTTGCAAGTCACTAGCTCAATGCACTGGGTTGTGTCATGAACACTCATATAGGATTGATCTGAGAAATGACATGTATGGTTTGTTCAACCAGGTAATATCGCATATTTTGGACTGTGAAGACCAGAGCTAAGCATTCTTTCTCAATAGGAGGATAGCGAGGTTCAGCTCCTGATAAAGTCCTACTGAGATAATATATGACCTGCTCATGACTATTATCATCATATTGTGCTAAAAGTCCTGCTAAGGCATGCTCTGTAGCTCGAATATATATGAGGAATAGTCTACCTGACTTTAGTGCAACCAACACAAGTGGACTGGAGAGATATTGCTTGATCTCTTTAAGTACTTTCTGACAAGCCTCATCCCATATAAAAGATATCCCTTTCTTCATGAGTCTTAAGAATGATTGGCACTTGCCTGATAGATTGGAGATGAACCTACGGATGTACGCTAAACGCCCCTATAGACGACGAAGTTCTTTAAGGTTTTTTGGAGGCGGAAGCTCTTGAATAGCTTTGACTTTATCTGGGTCAAGGCGAATTCCATTAGCTGTAACTACGAACCCAATAAATTTACCGCTGGCCATTCCTAGGAATGATTTGGTTGGATTCATCTTCAATTGGTCCATCCACATGAAATCGAACATTGTTTTCAAGTCATGTAAATGATCTCCCTTGTCATGACTTTTGACAACTAGGTCATCAATATAACATTCCACTATCTTCCTTAAATATTCTCGAAAAATAGTGGTCATGACACGTTGATATGTAGTGCCAGCATTCTTCAACCCAAAGGGCATTACTGTGTAATAGTATATCCCTGAAGGTGTTCGAAAAGAAGTATGCTTCTCATCATCATAAATACATTAAACGCTGGGCGCTTCTAGGTGTCGGACTTGGCGTCCAACGCTTAGTCGCATAGGCGGGCGCCTAAGCGGTTTCTGGGCATTTTTTTCTTTCTTTATTTAAGTGGTGGTCGATGAGGTTTTGCTGAAGGTCGGAGGAGGTAGTAGAGGTATCCATATTGGGAGGTTAATGGAGTTTGGAGGACGTGTAGGCTACGACACATAAAATCACAATCAAGGCCTACAGTACACAATCTACGTAAGCAGACAATGCTCACCTAAACGCTCGTAATATCTAGGTGGACAGCCTAAATACTACCTAGGCACTAGGCGCTAGTTAGGCGGCCTAGGTACTGTTGGCCTTCTTGTTTTGATGATGTTTAACAAACAATTTACCACTAATGTTGTTTGTCTAGTATTTGTGTTTTCTTATTTATTATAGACAAACAACGTAGTTGGAGGTTGGATGGATTAAGCCTACACGATCACATCAATAAGGAGGTTGGCGGAATGTCGGGTTGAAGCTCTTACAATTCAAAGTTAAAGATCAAGTTCAAGCTTCATCCGCAAGTGTGCCAAGTCAAGCTTAATTGAAAATCAAGATTGCTTGGGTAATGTAGTTTTAGATTTTATATTATGTGTGTCATTTACTCTAAGCTCAATATCTTATACACACACATTTATTGGTTTCTTTGTATATATATAGTTATATATATACATAAGTTTTTGGTTTCTATGCATATATATAGTTATATATATACATACATGTGTTTTGGTTTTTATGGTTATATATATGATATTACATATTCAATACTCTATTGTGCTTTAGTACTTACTGCATAGAATATGTAATTTTTGTGAAAATATTATCTTATTAGTTTATAGACTTAAATATCTATTTATACATGTTTTACTAAGTCTATAAAAATATTTCACATAGTTTCAAAAGTTGGTTTATGTCAAAACATCAAAATTCAAGTATCTCATATTTTCATGTTTTGGACTATTTTGTAAAATGATGATATTTTTCATTTGGGAGGTCCTTTCTGATAACCAGTCACTGTAGCATGTTTATTATCATGTCTACAATCATTCCCCAAAGTTTTACATTTTTTAGAATTTATTTGATATTTTTAAACAGGGTTTTAAAATCAGCATATCACTGTTTTTCTGAAGTATCAGTTATCGGTCGACCGAACCGGTCGACCGCTCATATGTTCAGCCGTCAGTGTGCGACAGAGAGTTTGTCGGTCGACCGGTCCGATTGACCGAGAGCTCCATCGGTCGACCGCACTGGTCGACCGACGACTGTCCAGAACAGTTCCTCGAATCTTTCGTTCTTCGTGGTCGACCGCGAATATTTTCGGTCGACCGCCAATAGATCCGTTAGACACTAACGGCTATTTTTCCGAGCTATCTTCTGGGGACTTTTCTATCATTTGTTTTGGGGTTTTGGCTGAGATTCTTAGAGGGTATAAATACCCCATTGCTGATCTTTTTGTTTGACTAATGAAAAGAAGTTTTTAAACAAGTTTAAAAAAAAGGGTTTAAGTGTGTTTAAGGGTTTGTTTTGTTTGTAAAGAAGTTTTCACAAGTGGAGGAGATTATCTTCTAGTTTGGGCTTCAATCTCCATCTCTCCATCTTGTTATCAATTGAGAAGTTTTCTAAACTCAAACTCTAGCTTTATATTTATATACTTGTTCGATTATCATTGCTCTTAAGCTAGATATTATACTTGAGTTTAGTTGAATTGATTTTATTTACTCATTGTTACACACACCCACATTGAGCTTTTAGTATTTATATACATAGTATAATTGGGTGGTGAGAGTTTGTAACTTTGAGTTGTGCTTAATTGTGTTCTCATCTATTGTAGAGAACGAATTTATATTTGTTACATTGTGAGTGTTGTAAGGTTTTCGGTGAGCTAGAAAACCGAGTGTGTTGTGAAGTTTTCGGTGAACTAAAAAATCGATTGTGAGGAGTGACGTTGATCGGTGAGCGTTGAAAACCGACACTGTGAGGTGTAAACGTTATTCGGGTGAGCGTAGAAAACCCGGTTGTGATAGTGGATTTCTCCCCGGGAGTGGGGAGCGGAGACGTAGGACGGAAGGTCCGAACTCCGTGATCATATCTTGTGTTTGAGTGTGCTTTGGCGTTTATTTATACTTGTGTTTATATTTCTTATCGCCATTGTCATTAGCTCATTATTTATATGATCCACTATCTAGTTCATATTATTTACCCTTGTATTAGTTTGCATATCCTTGCATACATCATATTGTATATCTATTTGGTAGGATATATCACCTTGTGTTAGTTTTATATCCTTGCACATACATTGCCTATATCTCTTTATTAGGATATATCTTGTTGTTCACATTGCTTATTCTTGCTTATATCTATCTTGCAAGAATATATTTGTTAAGTAATTTTAATTGGCATTTAAATCAGATTAGATTAGCATAAGACCCTAATCACCCCCCCCCCTCTAGGCTCTAACAGGTACCGCTTAGGCCTAGGCATACACCTAAGCGGACTAGACAGAGGTTTTTTAAAACAGTAATCATAATACATCTTAATTTGGTTGTACCCTGATAATCCATCCATAAAGGACATCCTTTCAAACCCGTACGTATTGTCAATAATGACACCCATGATGGGTAAAGAAAAATCATCCTTTGGACAAGCCGGATTTAAATCTCGGAAGTAAATGCATACTCGAATCTTCCTATTCTTTTTCGGAACAAGAACGATATTGGCCACCTAGTCTGGATGTCGCTCCCATGGATAAATCCCGATTCAATGAGGTTTTTTACTTCAATTTCAATTGCTCCATGATCTAGGGCTGAAATAGCCATTGTTGTTGCTTAACAGGCTTAGCTTCTGGTTTGATGTTGAGGTGATGCATAGCTACCTAAGAATCAAGACCTGGCATGTCCTCATAATTCCAAGCGAATATATCGATATATTCACGAACAAGAGCGACGAGGTCCTCCTTTTCTTCAGGTGATAGGCTATCACTTATGAATATGGGTTTCGGGTTGGACTCGTCTCCCATATTCACTTGAATCATTTTATCGTCAGTAGGAGGTTCATGTTGTTCAAAATAATTTTCCCGCTGCATGCCAAGTTGCCTACTCAATGGATCTTCAAACAAGGGTAATTGATTATCCTCTCGAGTCTCTATCGGCTGAGCCCAAGTCATGTTGACCATGAGTTCTTTGAATACGGCGCCAGTGCTGACATCCGAATCCCAGTAGGTCTATTCAAATGAAGAATTAGTGAGGTTTCCTTCTAACTCCTCAGTTTCCTCGAAGCACAATGTTAACGGTGGGGATTCATACCCCAACCCCCTGCGAGGTTTGTGATAATAATCATCAGGTTTCCCTTCCGGAACATAGGTAGGTTTAAGAGGTGTCTTCCATCCTTTGCCAAAATTTAAACATTCTTTGCGGGTGAAGTCGTATCCTATTCTCCACATAAGATATCGCGCTATTGGTGCAAAGTATGAGAATTGAGGTGCTCTTACTTCTTTTTAGATTTTTCCCAAACGGTTTGTGTTGGACCTTCAGTTTGCCCAAAAGTAATGTCTTTTTGACCATTGTTCCTGACTGGTACTATGAAGACTGCTTGAGAAGATTCAACCTATCGCCAACTGAAAGATGATTGGATTAGCATGTGCAAAACAGGTTCCACATACAGCCATGGAAGGGGATCTGGTATCACATCAGTACTACTACCTGACATATCAGAGTTACATTCAGCACACAGTAAGTAAGCTAAATCATTATTATTATTATTAAAGATAACTTCGTTGTCACCAGCATCATTTACATCCAGACTTTCAAGACCAATGACGACGGGTTCACTGTTATTGAAAACAAGACCCTGTTCACACTTAGACTCAGTATCGGCCTCATTACCACTATTGAGGTCCTCAAATAGTGGTATCTCAATTAGCTTACCATCAAGGTAGTGGATAGAATCTATAAAATAATTCTCAACCCTCTTGAATGGTTACTTTTCTGCGACCACTGTTCTGACTTCACCGCTCTCATCCACATATTTCATACATTGATGTAGAGTGGATGAAATAATCAAATTGTTATGGATCCATGGCCGACCCAATAACAAATTATAAGATGTCTCTGCATCAATGACATAGCAGGTGACATCTGTCCTCAAGTCACCTATTTGGCATTTGAGCTTGATTTTTCCTAGGGGACGAGTGTTGGAAGCATTAAAGCCATAAATGGTGGTTCCCGTTGTTGACAATCGATGAAGTGGGACCCCAAGATGGTGAATGACCTCAAAGATATGATGCTTAAAGCAGAACCAGGGTCAACCTGAATTCGATCTACCCGAATGGAACTGATATACCCCATAAAGTATAAGGGTCTATCATACTTCGGATTTCTCACATGCATATCCTCCGGAGAAAAGGTGATGCATGACATCCATCCTTGAAAGATTTAATGACATTGAGGGTAGGCCTCCAATGTTTCTTCTATCGGGTTCGGTGGAAGGTAAGCAATGAAGGTCTCATTATCCGCCAATGCTTCGCGGAGGGCTTCTCTTGTTGATCGTGATAAGCGTAAGAACTCAAACAAGGTAATCCTTGTTGGGATGTTGACTAATTGAGCTAACACATCAAACTAAAAAGGACCATTCGAGCTCTTCGGAACATCCTTCCTGAGTGCCTTGTTATATAGAAGTTCCTTCGCCTTGGGATCATGGGGAAACGCTTGCGTTTTATCCGCTACCTCTTCTCCGGTCTTGGTGGTGCAACTGCTGCTTTAGGGTACTTCTTTAAATACTCCTTTTCTTCACGGGTTCCTGATATCTACACAGGTTATATGGTGAACGTTGGATGCTCATCTTTAGAACTGCTGAGAGACGTAGTTTTAAGTTCCTCATCAGGAATGACGAACACAGCATTGCAGGATTTTTGATTGGATTTGGATTTCTTTGAATCTGCTGATGTCCATTGCCCATCCATTAGTAGGTCGGGATGAAGCCACATGACTCCACCTTCAGGAGTGGTATAAGGAACCATACCCTTCTCCTTCTACTAATGAGGATCGAGGTTCATGATCCTAGTCTCTATTTGAGGAATCGGCTTCACACCGTCCTGAACTTAAACTTCCGCAAAGTCTCCAAACTGCAACGAGACCATGTTTGTCAACACCTTCTTTTGATCTTATCTTTCAGGATATAACATGTCTTGGTTACGTGATACACTATCCTATGGTACATGCACTAGTTAGGATCATCTGCCCTCGATACTTCTTCAGGTTGCCTCAGATCGGGGAGCTTGATCTTATTTGTCTTTATCAAAGACTTGAGGATCGGGACGATGTTCTCATCTTTAAAATCATATTTTTTTAAAGCGATTATCAGAAGAATTACCTTTTTGCTTTGCAGAGGACTTAGGAGAAGGGTTGGTATCCACCGCCAAGGTGTCTTTCCTCTTTGATTGCTTTTGAGGGTTAAAGTTACCTTTATTCCCTCCCTTTTTAGGATGAGACTCCTGAGGTTCTTCAATCTCTATCCTCTTGAGCATGTTCTCGACCTGCTCTCTCTGCCAAACCAAATCTTTCCACAAACGAGCTTCAACTGCGCCCATCTTTGACAGTATGTTGATAGAAAGATTGTTTCGGCATATCTCTACAAGGGTTACTTATGAGACTTGATCCCGTGAATGCAACGATCAATTTCTAAATCTTTTGACAAAGTTGCTGGTAGACTCTATCTTTTTCTCCTTCTCTGCCAATTGTGCGGCCATAGACACCTCAGTGTCATCATCAAAGAAACTAGCCAGGAAAAGCTTTTCTAGATCCCTCCAGCATTTAATAGACCCGGGCTGCATTTAATAGACCCGGGCTGCATTTAATAGACACTAGGGTACTAATAAATAGTCGAGTTATTATAGGGTCATTCCCTACTATGTGTCCAGTTTGCGCCTGGAAATAGTAAATGTGTTGGGTAGGAGAATCATTGCCATCAAATTGTACCAAATTGAGCTGCTTGAATTTCGAGGGATATGGGACGATATCTCATTCAACTAGATAAGGTCTAGCTACCCCCAGGTCTTTGAAGTTTTCTTAGAGCTTCAATGCGTCAAGTTGCTTTTGGAAATCATCCAATTTTTGGTCTCGTACTTTTGTACGAGGATTGGATTCAGCTTCAGATGATTTAGAATGAATATGCAAATTCTTTTCCTCCTCATCTTCTTCATCATTGCCCTCTTGATTTCAATGGCTACTTTCTTCCTTGGCATGTGAAGGTCGCCTAGGCCTTGATCCCGAGGCTTAGGGATGGACTTTCTTCTTTTTCTGTTGTTTCTCCCCCGAGGAGTCTCTCTACCATTGCTTCTAAGCATCTGATAGATTCCTATTGTTGAAGGATGGTTGATTATTGCTCTTCCATCTTCCTTGCCATGTCTTCCTCACTTCCAACAATGTGAGCACTTGCTTGTTCACTTTGATCGGTATTGGAAGGTTGAGAGGTTGTAATAGCTGAGTTCTCAGGCTCTTCATCAGCCTTATCTGTAATGCCTGCTAATCTTCGATAGTCTAGTGGGATCACCACACCGGTACGAGTATGAGTGTGCCGATACACTTCCTATCCACCAATAAGCATTTCACCTAATCCTGGAGAGTACTCAGGATCAGAAGATTTAGAAGAATCAGCCGAGACTTTGCTCTTGCCCTTGCCAACTATATTAATCGTCACTTCAATGTGGCTATTCCTGGATGCTTGTTTCTTGGGACGAAAGTGCATTCTTCTGGATGATGAGATCGTCGATGGCTCAGTCAGTCGTTCAAAAACTAAAGACTTGTGTGCCGACTCTCCACATGGGCATTAGGAAAGCACTGCAAAAATAAGCTTCTCGCAGCACAATGAGATTGCATCTGACTCATATTGCATTTGTGTGTGAGATAATCACGGAGGTCAACAGTAGGACTACCCCCAGCTGGCTCTGTCGACTTAGCTTTACCCGAGCGAGACCCTCTAAATGATAGAGGTTGACGAGCTTGGGTAGTTAGAAGAACTTCGTCATTCATATGTTTATGACGAGGTTCGTTGATAGGGCGATCTTGGCGCATCCGCCTCCTTGGTCCATTCTTAGCAGCTTGAGGTTCGTTCTCTTGATGAGCCTCGATGTGAACAACTTGCTGAGTTGATTGAACCTCACTCTGTGGATGAGGTTCGTTCTCTGAGCCTACTCGGGTGTAGGGACGAGATCCATCATTTTGACATTCCTCGGCAAGTTGACCCTCGACATACTTATTAAACTTGGACTGACCAACTTTCGATCGATAGTGGAAACCATCCAACGAGACCAAAGCTTGAGCCTTACGGCGAGCTTGGTTCTGGTGTTGACGTTGTCACGCACGTCTTGAAAGTGGATGTACAGGAGTTACTACCTTAGCCGAAGCTAGACGAGGTTCGTCAACAGCTACCAGGCTTTGGCCACATTGGTTAACAGAAGCTGAAGTTCGGCTAGGGTGTTTGACAACCCATTTCATAGCATGACGACTAGTTGCTGGAGCCTCATCTTTGAGAGGTATAGACTTTTCCTCGAGGCTAACTCGAGTTGAATCATCAGAAGCCACATGGGCTGAAGTCTAATAAGAGACTCGACGGCACTTTCGTGCCTTAGTGGGACTAGACTTACCAGAGGAAAGAAACTCCTCATACTTCGTCTGGTCGAACTCTATGACTAGAGTTTCAACCTCAGTCCCCACTGCATTCTTATCTGACTGCACCACCACCAGTTCATCGAAAAGAATGGCTTCTCCCACTGTGATCGCCATCTTTTGTAAGGTCGAAAAATTGAAGTTTGATTGATTTCTTATTTTAAGAAATGAGTTCGATCACTTGGTATGAATCCCTTACAATCTCTCTCTCTCTCTCTCTCTCTCTCTCTCTCTCTCTCTCTCTCTCTCTCTCTCTC
>BQKN01065642.1:308986-328397 GCA_022839385.1 Asparagus kiusianus | reverse complement strand
CTCTCTCTCTCTCTCTCTCTCTCTCTCTCTCTCTCTCTCTCTCTCTCGATTACAAAGGAAGAGAAGATTAATTAGACTTCTCTTTTGTTTAGAAGTGGATTCTTGGTGGCGAAAGAATGCTTCTCTCGATGCTTAAGCAGAAATTGCTTCTCGTTGACGATCAGAGAAAGATCACAAAAGCTTCTAACGGTGGCTTAGATCACGAGAATGCAGACACTGATCTCTCTTCACGCGATAGCTAAAAATCTTCTCAAAAAATCCCTTCTTCATAGCCGCTCATGCTATTTATAGAGTTTTAGCACGTAATCGATGTGCTAAAATTATCGGTAGAGGGCGTAACTGTCTCCTCCAATTCAGCCCATATTGGTTAATAGAGCGTTACATGCTCCTGAAGTTTAGCCCACGTGGTTAACTAGGTCTTCAAATCCATTACAACTAGATTTTCTACAGACGACGAACATCGCTGCATGGTGAGGTTCATCTGACTGGACGAGCCTCAATATGCAGCGAGTTCGTCTTATAAGGCCAGCTTTGCAGTATAGCGAACTTTATCTTTACTGATTTCGTCTGATGAGCTTCGTCTTCTCTAACGAACTTCGTCTTTGATAGCTAAGTCCAAATGTGTAGCAAGTCTTGTGAATTTTCTTTTGACGAACCTCGTCTTCACTAACGAGCTTTAAGTCTGATGACAAGCTTTGTTTTCATTGACGAACTTCACCTCCGATGATGAATTCCGAACCTCGTATCTAATGACAAGCTTCGAACCTCGTATCCAATGACGAGCTTTGAACATCGTTTCCAATGACGAGCTTCGTCTTTGATGTCAAATCTCATTTCCAATGATGAGCTTCAAACCTCATTTCCAATTACGAGCTTTACCGAGCCTCGTTGCGTGGTGAACCTTGTTTCTGATACGGATCCTCGCTGGGTGGCGAGTCTCATTTTTTATTTGAGACGAGGTTCATCCCCATGACGACCTTCATCTTATCTTGAAGTTTGGCATTTTTTTAATGCATGCAAGATCATAGGAAAGTTATTATTTGAAAGTCTTGATATTTGAGAGTATGTATAAATTTAATTTGAGAACCAAAGATTGTTTTCAGTGTGTACCTTTTTTATGGATTGGACATGATTCTTATTGATCTTTTAATACTTAGAAAGAATGTATGATATTCTTTTGAAGTTTATGCAAAGCTATTTAAAGATTTTCCCTCCTCGCACAATGTTGTAAAGAGGTTTTTGTGCTACTTACGGTAACTTGTGCTTTTTCTTTTGAATATAGCTTATAAGTTGTGCTTTCTTGTTCATTAGATATATTCATAGTTTAATTCTCAACTAATTACTTGGTTCATATGCACTTTAAGTTTAAAACTGCTAACTTATCTAATACTTTCAATGTTTCTTATCTTTTTAAATTTTTTATATCTATTAAGCATTTTTTATATTATTTCATTAATAATTATGTTAAATTATCAAACTTTGTTTGTCTTCTTTTTGATTAATCACCAATCAGTTCTTTATTCCTATCAACTTTTGCCTATGAAGATTAACTAATAAAATATATTGACTATCTATCTTCTATTCATTGAGTAAATTAGAATACATAAACCTATATATAATATATTTGATTGAATTTTAAAAAAGTTTTGATTTCTTATATGAAATCTAGATTAATTTGTCTCTTGATTGAGATTCCCTATTGAATTAAAAATTGACTTATACAATTCCTATGAATTGAGCTACTCGAACAATATCTTTATATCGGTTGTGATTCCATCATATTATTATTACTTTTGTAATTTGGTATCTAATAATAATTTTTACTATTCCAACAAGATACTTGATATTTAATATTAATTTTTATTTTAGTAGCCTTTGTAACTTTCGTACATGATATATTGAGAATCAATATAGCATAAGTAAATATTGTATTGTAAGTAAATATTTAAGAATCAAAATCTATACAATATACTAAATTAATACCTTGAGATGCCACATGCCAAAATTCTAAAGCAATTAAAACATGTCAAAATTTAAGAGCATAAGCTATATGTACAATTCTATTATGTTCCAAAAAAACGTTTCATTCCTCATCTAGCAATTGAATGTTCATTTACATCACTTCTATGTTTTTTTTTCCTTCATGTGTGTTTTCCTTAATTTTTCATCTTTCCCATTTAAGAAAAAAGAGTTTTTTTCAAAAAAGACCTTTTTTGCTAAATAATTAGCAAAATCGACCATTTTACTAATTATTTAGCAAAATCGACCTCTTTTTGGCCAACAAGCCAAAAAGATGTCGATTTTACAAAATAGCCTACTCGAAACATACGGGACTAGTAGTCTCGTATGCTAAAACTCCAACCAAAATATACAGGACTAGTAGTTCCGCACGTATTATTTGTGCTAACATAAAAACTCTCCACCCGCCTCCATTTCTCTCATGTCTCAAACACCTCAATCCCTAAATCCCACCCCTTTACCGCCATAAAAATCAAATCTTTTTCCTACCCCCTGAGATCAGCAAACCCCAACCTCTCCCAATCCCTCTCCATCAACAATGGAGACAATAACAACAACATCGGCGGCGAAGGGTTCGACAAAGGCGGCAGAGGAAGCGGCGGATACGATAGTGGGACTGCAATTTCGAATGAGTTGGTGGTAATGAAGCCTTGGATCTCGGGGGCTTGCTTCCAGGCGTTGCGTCTTGCCGCATTGGATCTCGCCGGGGGGGATGTACATGAAGCCCAACTGAGATCCGCGGTAGAGGAGGACAACGATGGAATCGTAGTGGGAGAAGGCGGCGCGGTTGGGGTTGAAGACAAAGGAGGATTGGACGAAGGCGGTGGAGTTGAGGTGGATGGAGGTGACACTGAGGGTCGGGTCGCGGGCGGGGGGGGGGGGGGGGGGGGCGGCCGGGGGGGC
This sequence comes from Asparagus kiusianus, assembly GCA_022839385.1. Classification (NCBI taxonomy): domain Eukaryota; kingdom Viridiplantae; phylum Streptophyta; class Magnoliopsida; order Asparagales; family Asparagaceae; genus Asparagus; species Asparagus kiusianus. The sequence continues at coordinate 325,475 of BQKN01065642.1, read as the reverse complement.
CCCCCGCCGCCCCCCCCGCGGGCGCCCCGCCGCCCCCCCCCCCCCCCCCCCCCAGACGCGGAAGAGGACTATGGAGGTAGAGAGTCGGGGGAGGGTTTTTATGTTAACACAAATAATACATACGGGACTACTAATCTCATATGTTTTGGTTAGGGTTTTATAACATACAGGACTACTAATCCGGTATGCTTCGAGCATGCTGTTTTTTAAAATTGACCTCTTTTTGGCCTGTTAGCCAAAAAAGATTGATTTTGCTAAATAATTAGCAAAATGATCGATTTCACTAATTATTTAGCAAAAAAGGTATTTTTTAAAAAATCCCAATAAAAAAATTAATGTTTCCAATTAAATGAAAGCATCCCATTGCCCCTAAAGAGGGATACTCTCTCTCTCTCTCTCTCTCTCTCTCTCTCTCTCTCTCTCTCCCCCCCCCCTCTCTCTCTCCTCTCTCTCTCTCTCTCCAAAATGAGGAAGAGAAGAGTAGGACCACTATACCATATTGCTTGAAGGCTTCGTGGAGCATCCAATTTCCAAACTTTGTTAACTGAACACAATGGTCCTTTCTCTCTATCTCAATGTTTTTTTTTCTCTTCTTTTTGAATAATTCAGGTAGTACTTCATTGTACAAAATTTGTGCTTATTTGGTTAATATTGTTCTTCATTACTTACCCATTCGATGTACTACATTCTTTTCTTTGTGCATACTGAGGAGTTCGTAAATTACAAATACATGAAAACTCTATAAGTTGCTCGTTTATTTACTGTCGTAGCCTAATTACATCATCTTTTGCTACTCGCTAGTTTATGGACATAAGAGTATGCTCCTATTTGGGTGGTTGCTTGAGTTTTGTGTCTCAACACAGAAGTGGACGATATGTTTATGTATAGCTGATTGAACATTTATTCATTTAGTTTCTTTGATGAACATTTATGCATTTAGTCTCTCTGAACCATTAAGAAACTAATATTTCTCTTTCTTGATAGTACTATGCCCAAAGCAGCAGCAAAGATAGAATTTTTATCTTGTGAGTGTGAAACGGCGAAGGAATTGTGAAAAACATGAAGAATAACCCAAAACAGACTCCACCACATCCTGGTGTGGTGTCTGCCATGGGTGTGGTAGAATCTGTCCTGCACCACACCCTCTGCCACACCTATGGTGCAGGGTGTGGCAGAATCTGTCCTGCACCACACCCTCTGCCACACCCATGGTGCAGGGTGTGGCAGACTCGTTTTTAGAATCCTCATTTGTTTGGGAATCCTCCTTTGTTTGGGATTGTGTTTTATTATAAATAGGACCATGTTTTTTAGGGTTTCTAAAGGAGAGAAAGGGAGAGAATTAGCATTGTTTTGAGCACTTTGAGAGGGAGATATTGTGAGGGAGTTGAGAGCTTTGGTTAGGGTTATATTTGAGTGATTTTGTGAGTTGTAACCCGTTGTATTTCTCCTCCATATAATGAAATCTCCTCATCCTCTCCCCGTGGACGTAGGCGATTGTCAAACCACGTATATCCCTTGTGTTTGGTTTGATTTGTGTCGTATTTTTGTGAATTGCACTCGTAATTTGGTTTGGTTTTCTTCTCTCATCGCTCACCGACTCATTTGGTTGTCGAGCACGCTTCCGCACGGCACGCGACAATTGGTATCAGAGCCCAGATTTCAAATCTAGGGTTTTGGATTAGGTGGATGAAGATTCAGTTGGAAGCTTGGTTCTTAGAGTTCTAGGCTTCGGTGGAGTTAGGGTTTGAAGTTGTCGTTGAAGATCTCGCTTTCCTCGTGTGGTTAGGAGTTCTATTTGGAATCCAATCTAGGGTTCAGTTGGATAACTTCTAAATTCTATAAAGTTTGAATCTTTCTTTGCAATTTGGAGTTTGTGATTATGGGTGAAGAAGTTGGTGAAAGCAGCAAGATGACGGGTACAGTTCAAGTGGGTTTTCAGAACACTAAGATTAGTGTAGTGAAATATGACAGTAAAATCAATTTTGGTTTGTGGATGAGTGACGTACAGGATGCGCTCAATGCTCAAAATTTGGAGGAGACCATCATGGTCGATGTGAGGCCACCTAAATATGAAGAGGCGGTATGGGAAAAGATGAATAGGAACGCTTGTGGGGTGATCAGGTCCTGTTTGGAACAGGAGCTAAAATATGATGTGATTGGGGTGACGTCTGCGATGAAGATGTGGGAAATTCTCAACAATAAGTATCTTATAAAAAGTGTTGAGAACAGGTTGCATTTGCTACGTAGGTTATTCAGATTCCAGATGTCCCGAGGCATCTCGCTTGCGGCTCATGTAAACAACTACACTAAGTTGTTGTCAGACTTGGCGAACGTGGATGAGAAGATCACGGATGAGTACAAGGCTATTATTCTTTTGGGCTCCTTACCGGATAAGGAGTATGATACCTTCGTGCTTACTTTGCTAAACGGGAGATCTTCTATCACTTATAGTGAAGTGACTAACGCATTGACGAACTATGATTTGAGGAGGAAGGATAAGGAGACTTCCCGCGCTAGTACTTCAGGAGAGGCATTGTCGACGAGAGGTAGAAGCCCATATCCGAAAGGTGGTAATCGAGGAAGGTTAAAGTCAAGAGGTCATCACCAATTAGCAAAGAACTAATATGCATTCTGCAAGGAGCAATGATATTGGAAGAGAGACTGCCCGAAGCTCAAGGAGAAGGAGAATGGCAAGAAAAATGGCCCGAAGGCTAATGAGGTGAACGTTGCGAAAGGCGATGATTCCGATGATTCATGCTTTTCTCTATTGATTACTTCGGAGGTGAACCATGTGGATGCATCGGATTGGATGCTTGATTCTGGCGCTACTTATCATGTGACTCCTAGGCGAGATTGGTTTTCATCATTTGAGAGACTCGACGGGGGTGTTGTTGTCATGGGAAATGATCAATCCTATGGCATTTGTGGGATAAGTACTGTGAGGATTCAGATGCACGATGGAGTAGTCCGTGAGTTGAAGGAGGTGAGATTTGTTCCTCAGCTGAAGAAGAATCTTATCTCAGTTGGAGCTTTAGAGGCTAAGGGATTCAGGGTGACCTTTGAGAACGCTGTAGCGAAGGTTACTAAGGGATCTTTGGTGGTGATGAAGGGAGTCTGCAATCGTAATTTATACTATCTGAAGGGGAGCACCGAGATTGGCCAGGTTACTTCGGCTATTTCGGAGGCGGACATGAGCAGACTTTGGCATTACAGGCTAGGGCACACAGGTGAAAAGTCACTGCAGGCATTGTGCAAGCAGGGGCTATTGAAGGGAGCCAAGAGTGGTAAAGTGGAATTTTGTGAGTACTGTGTACTTGGCAAGAAGACAAAGGTGAAGTTCGGGATGGCCATTCATAGGACGAGGGGCATCTTGGACTACGTGCACACAGATGTTTGGGGTCCCACCAAGACGGCATCACTTGGTGGTCGACATTGGTTCGTCACGTTCGTTGATGACTATTCTAGGCGATGTTGGGTGTACACCATGAAGCATAAGAGTGAAGTCCTAGATTTGTTTGTGGAGTGGAAGAAGAGATTAGAACTGCAGACTGGGAGAAAGATCAAGACGTTACGATCCGACAACGGCGGCGAGTATACTTCAGACCCCTTTCAGCAGCTATGTCGAGACGAGGGCATAGAGAGGCACTTCACAGTTAGTCATACACCGTAGCAGAATGGGGTGGCGGAGAGGTTAAATCGATCTTTGCTGGAGAAGATTCGATGTTTATTGGCGCATAGTGGTTTGGAGAAGATCTTTTGGGCTGAGGCACTTTCTTATGCGAGCCACCTCATTAATAGGCTGCCTTTATCTGTGATTGAGGGGAAGACCCCTATGGAGATGTGGTCAGGAGAGACAGTACATGACTATGACCAGCTTAAGGTATTTGGTTGCCCTGCATATTATCATGTTAAAACTAATAAGTTGGAACCTCGAGCCTCGAGCTAGGAAGGCCATATTTGTAGGATTCAAGCGTGGTGTCAATGGATACAAGCTTTGGGATCTAGTTGATAAGAAGATTATGCTGAGTAGGGACGTCACATTCGATGAGGCTTCTATCTTGAAGCTTCCCAGCTCTCATCAGGTGGAGAGCAACCCGACAGAGGAGATATCGCAGGTGGTGGAGATTGATGCAGCTCCACAGAGTCCAGATGGTGCAGTATCCATTAGAGTGCCGACTGAGGTAACGACAGGCGAGCACGGCGGTGATACGGAGGATACGGGTACTCATGAGCAGGATTAGGGACCGATGGCTTAGGTTCAGGATTCTATTGCTGTTCGGAGACAGAGGAGAGACATACGGGTGCCAGCATGGTATGCCGACACAGTTGCATATGCACTTCTGGTGGAGAGTATCGATGAGATGGTGCCTACTACATTCAGAGAGGTCGAGCAGAGTTCGGAGGCTGATTCATGGCAGGTGTCTATGCAGGAGGAGATGGAGTCCCTTCATAAGAACGATACATGGGAGCTTGTTGAGCTTCCAAAGAGACGGAAGACGATTGGGTGTAAGTGGGTGTACACGAAGAAGGAGGGCATTGAGGGCACTCCAGTGAGTTTCAAGGCTAGGTTGGTTGCGAAGGGCTATGCACAGGAGGAAGGTATTGATTACAATGAGGTTTTCTCTCCGGTGGTGAAGCATTCTTCGATTCGGATTCTGCTAGCTTTGGTGGCACAGTATGGATTAGAGTTAGATCAGTTAGATGTGAAGACGGTATTTCTTCATGGTGATCTTGATGAAGAAATATATATGACTCAGCCATTGGGATTCCGAGCTGCAGGAAAAGATAAGTTGGTTTGCAGGTTAAAGAAATCGCTATACGGTTTGAAGCAATCTCCTCGATAGTGGTATAGGCGATTCGATGGTTTTATGCTTGGTCATTCGTACACTCGGAGCCAGTTTGATCCTTGCGTGTATTTTCGCAAGTTGAGAGGAGGTGCGTACATTTATTTGTTGCTTTATGTCGATAACATGTTGGTTGCCTCTAGTTCTAGGTCAGCTATAGATGAGTTAAAAGTTCAGCTTTCGAATGAGTTTGAGATGAAGGACTTGGGCGAGGCGAAGCGCATTTTAGGGATGGAGATCGGCAGAGACAAGAGGAAGGGCAGAATTTATTTAACACAGGTGGCTTATTTGAAGAAGGTTCTACAGCGATTCCATGTTAGCATGGATATGAAGCCAGTTAGTGTACCTTTGGGAGCCCATTTGAAGCTTTCAGTTGGTCTTTCACTGAAGTCAGTTGAAGATCGTGAGTTGATGTCGAAGACTCCATATGCGAGCGCAGTTGGAAGCTTGATGTACGCGATGGTATGGACGAGACCGTATTTGTCACAGGCGGTGAGCATGGTGTCGAGATACATGCACGATCCAGGAGTGGGTCATTGGGACACCGTGAGATGAATTTTAAGGTACATTCGAGGTACGCTCAATGTTGGTTTGGTTTATGAGCGGGACACTACAGGCGGGCAGTTGTGCATTAGATATGTTGATTCGGATTATGTCGGGGATTTGGATAAGCGTCGGTCTACTATAGGATATGTGTTTACTTTGACCCATGCGCCGGTGTGTTGGAGATGCACCTTACAGTCTACGGTGGCTTTGTCTACGACGGAGGCAGAGTATATGGCGGTTACGGAGGCTGTGAAGGAGGCTATTTTGCTTCGAGGACTTTTGGAGGAACTTGGTATATCACAGCGGTCCGTCACCATTCATTGTGATAGCATGAGTGCTATCTATTTATCGAAGAATCAGGTTTTTCATGCGAGGACGAAGCACATTGACGTTCGTTATCACTTCGTTCGGGATGTTCTTGAAGATGGCGATGTGGAGATTGTGAAAGTCCACACAAAAGATAATCCGACAGATATGCTCACTAAGGTGGTTCCGAGCAACAAGTTTGATCATTGTCGAAACTTGTTGCACATTCGTGATTGTTGAGGCCGTTGACGGCCATTTGGATAAACTACAGGCGGCTTGATCCCTTGGGAGAGGGGGTACATAGGCAACCATATTGGTGCAGCCGAGTTTAGAGAGACGACACATTGGTGCTCATGTTGGTGTCGGCTCAGTGTTGGGAACACTTCGCCGAGGTGGAGAATTGTGAAAACGGCGAAGGAATTGTGAAAAACGTGAAGAATAACCCAAAACAGACTCCACCACACCCTCTCAACTCCCTCACAATATCTCCCTCTCAAAGTGCTCAAAACAATGCTAATTCTCTCCCTTTCTCTCCTTTAGAAACCCTAAAAAATATGGTCCTATTTATAATAAAATACAATCCCAAACAAAGGAGGATTCCCAAACAAATGAGGATTCTAAAAACGAGTCTGCCACACCCTGCACCATGAGTGTGGCAGATGGTGTAGTGCAGGACAGATTCTGCCACACCCTGCATCATGGGTGTGGCAGAGGGTGTGGTGCAGGACAGATTCTACCACACCCATGGCAGATACCACACCAGGGTGTGGTGGAGTCTGTTTTGGGTTATTCTTCACGTTTTTCATAATTCCAAGCACATAGAATGTTTCATATTTATTTGTGAAAAGTAGTGTTTATCAATTAGTTCCTTAAATCTTTATTTTGGAAATTGACCCCTTAAGTCATTGAAAATTCTATTAGATCCCTCAATTCGCAAAATAAGTTCCCCAAATCATTAGAATTGCCATTAGGACCCCCAAGTCTCATGATTAATTTGAAATAACCTTTGAAATAAGAGGACCAAATAGCTATTTCAGTGATTTGTGTGACAAATTCTAAATTAACTTAACAAGTCTTAAGAATTACATCCTAAATTTTTATAATTAACAAATACAAAAAGCTATTAAAAATTACATTAAAATCAAGGAACTACAAAAAATCATTAAAAACTTTTAAACTTTGGAGGGGTAATTTGTATTGTACTAAACTTTAATTTTTTTTTGCATATTTCAAATTTAATAAAATTTTAATTAGTTATGTTCTTTTAAAAAAGTTATGGGTAATATTGACCATGAAAGTTTTTTCCTAAACCTATACTTTTAAAGGGAGTATGATATTTTTTGTAAATTTTTTATTTTCCCGGGGTTGCTAGTGATTTTGTATATTCATTTTAGTGTCTATAGGTTAAAAATTATCATGGTGTTTTTTTATAAATTATGAATATTAGGGGTTTTTTATAATTTTTTAAACTTATAGGACTTTTCTATAGATTGTAAATTATTTATATAATATTTATAATTCCTATATTTTTAATTTACTAATGAGTTTGAAATTCTCAGAGTGTTTTTTGTAAAATTTGAATTTTGAGTGTTTGTTTGTACTTTTTGAAACTTTAAGGGTGTTTTCTATATATTATAAATTATGCAGGGGATATTTGTAACTCCTATATTTATAATATATTGTTAGGTTGGAAATTATTAGGATTTTTATAAATTTTACAATCTTCAGGGTTTTATCTTGTAATTTGTAACAAGTTTAGAGTTTTATTGCAAATTCCATAAATTTTTAGGGATTGTTTGTGTTATTTTTAGGTTTTTATTGTATTTATATGTTTGAAATTTTCAATGTGTTTTTTTTACAAATTTTGAATTTTAGGAATGTTTTTATATTTTTTAAAACTTACAATATACTTTTTCCAATGTTAAAAATTTTTATTTTTTAGCTAGCATATATTTTTCAGATTTCTCACTGAATTGAAATAAGTAAAATTTATAGTTTTTAAGATATTTTAATAAAATTTTAAATATGTAAGGGTGTTTTTGTAATTTAAAAACTTATAGGGTATTTATTACAAAGTCTAGGAATTAAAATCGTATTATCCTGTAGCTAAATAAATAAATGTAATTTAAAAGTAATAATTTAAATTATTAAGTGCCAAATATTCTTTCATGCGAGAAAGTAAAGTCATCTATGGTCTATATACTTATATAGTAAATCGATTAAACATATTAAAATTATAATGACCCCAGTTAAAATTATATGGTGGGTTCACATTAAATATAATTTATAAAAAATAGTACATTAAAGTTAAAAACCTTTTAACCAACATATTGATTGTTTAAAAGTTTTTGCACGTATAAACTATAGTGCCTAGGAATGGTGATGTGCACATTTAACTATAGTCTAATACATTTTAAGAACGATTTACTCTTCAATATCATCATTAATTGATGTATCTATGCACCAAACTAAAAACACAATAAAAAATTAGAAAACTACAAAAAAAACCCTCAAAAGTTTTTACAATTGTAAAATAAACACTCTAAACTTTTATAATTAAAAAATACACAAAACTATTAAAAATTACATTAAAATCCAAGAAACTACAAAAAATCATTGAAAAATTTCAAACTTTGGAGGGGTAATTTGCAATGTACTAAACTTTAAGATTGTTTTTTTTGTAAATTTCAAATCTAATAGATTTTTAATTAGTTATATTCTTTTAAAAAAAAGTTATGGATAATGTTGACCATGAAAAGTTTTTCCTAAACATATACTTTTAAAGGAAGTATGATATTTTTTTATAATTTTTTTTATTTTTAGGGTTGCTAGTAATTTTGTATATTCATTTTAGTGTCTATAGGTTAGAAATTCTCATGGTGTTTTTTTATAAATTATGAATATTAGGGTTTTTTTGTAATTTTTTAAACTTATAGATCTTTTCTATATATTGTAAATTGTTTATAGACTATTTATAATTACTATAGTTTTAATTTACTAATGAGTTTGAAATTCTCAGAGTGTTTTTTGTAAAATTTGAATTTTGAGTGTTTTTTATAATTTTTGAAACTTTAATGGTATTTTCTATAAATTATAAATTATGCAGGGGATATTTGTAACTCCTATATTTTTAATATACTGTTAGGTTAGAAATTATCATAATTTTTATAAATTTTACAGTCTTGAGGGTTTTATCTTGCAATTTGTAAAAAGTTTAGAGTTTTATAAATTTTTAGAGTTTTATCTTGAGGGTATTTTTTACAAGGTCAAAAAAACTTTTAGGTGCTGGCTAGCATATATTTTTTAGATTTCTCTACAAATTAAAATAAGTAAAAGATTTGAATTATATCAAACATATCACCTTTATCCAATAACATGTTAAGTCTCATTATGGATAGGATAAATCATTTAATTATAAATTCAAAGAAGATAGAAAAGTTAGAATAAATTGGGATAACAATATAATATTTAAAAAAAATAAGGATAATATTGACCATAGAAAAATTTCCTCGACTCGTACTTTTAAAGAGAGTATGATATGATATGATTATTTCAGAAACTGCTATTAGCTAAGTATACTACAGATCAATGTCATAGAATTTGTTAGCCCCCACATATTATGTCACCTAACGTACTAATTTTGTTTGACCACTATTATTCTATAATTGAGCAATTTATGAAGAAAACTTCAAAGTGCCAATTGAGAAAATCACGACAGAAAAAATAGTTATTTCTTTTTAATAAATCATTGTTTTTAGAACTAAATTATTTATCTTCTCATATGTAAAAAAAGAAAAGAAAAAAAAAAATCCCCACAGCATCGCGCGGGCATGACGCTAGTTGTAGTTGTGGAATGTATCGTTACTTCGATCCATTGGGACCGACCGATACCTGGCCAGCCGAAAATTTCGGGTTCGGACAAAAATGGTCGCTAAATCTCATCCGACCCGAGCCGTAACAACCCCAGCAAGCAATACTAAAATTTCTCCTCCCAATTCCGAAAATACCCTCACCGTCTCTGCGCAATTCCCTTCGTCACTAGGGTTTATGAAAACCCCAGAGAAAGCTCCCAATGATGGTTCCCCTCTCTCGATCCCCTATCATAATCCCATCTTTCCCCCAGGCTTTCAATCAAAACCCTAACCCTTGCACTAGCTGTGTAATCCCCAATCTTCCCCTTGCCGCATTATGAGCAGACGGGCGGCGGCGGTTGTTTTCCCCCAATCGCCGGCGGCCGTCTCTCGCTGTTTCCCCCCAATACTGAACTTCATCTCCAGCCAAAATCCACTCAAAAGGTACAGTCTTTATCCAGTTTTGATCGGTAACCATTATTCTTCCACCAATGGAAACAGCCTCCAAGGTTTGATTGATCCGCAGCTAACTGTTTCATCAAAAGAAGCTTCTTTATCGGCTAAAGACTTCGCCTTTTTAGAAGACGAAGCCGGGGCCCATCAGCCCAGTGCTCCTTCTGGTGAGTTCTCTGAGGAGGCTGTTTTGATTGTATCTAATCTTAACGAGTTTGATGACAGCGCGCAAAAGTTTTTGCGCCAGTTTCGGAGTAAATTGAACGAAAAGCTAGTGATTGAGGTACTAAAATTGGTTAAAGTTCCTGAATTGGCTGTTAAGTTTTTCATTTGGGCCGGTCGACAGATTGGTTATTCTCATACTAGCAAAACTTATGATGCATTATTTGATTCATTGGAGTTTGATGAAAAAGCTAGAGTGCCTCAGAGTGTCCTCCGGCAGATTGGAGATGATGATAGAGAGGTCCTTGGGAGATTGCTTAATGCATTGGTTCAAAAGTGTTGCAGGAATGGGTTTTGGAATGCAGCTCTAGAGGAGCTTGGAAGGCTTAAAGATTTCGGGTATAGGCCGTCGAAGGTTACGTATAATGCTTTGATTCAGGTTCTTTTGAGCGCAGATCGATTGGATTCTGCTTTTTTAGTTCATAGAGAGATGTCGGATTTGGGTTTTTGTGTGGATAGGTCTACAATGGGTTGTTTTGCCTATTCCTTATGCAAAGCAGGGAGATGGGCTGAAGCTCTTAATATTATCGAGAAGGAAGATTTTGTCCTTGACACTGTTCTTTGTACCCAAATGATAAGTGGGCTTTTGGAAGCTTCTCTCTTTGAGGAAGCTATGTCTTTCCTTCATAGGATGAGGAGCAACTCTTGTGTTCCAAATGTTGTAACCTATAGAACACTGCTCTCAGGGTTTCTGAGAAAGAAGCAGCTCGGTTGGTGTAAGAGAATTGTGAATACGATGATCACCGAGGGCTGTTATCCTACCCCCTCTTTGTTTAACTCTCTTATGCATGCTTATTGTGTGTCTCGGGATTATAATTTTGCTTTTAAGCTGTTTAAAAAGATGAGATCTTGCGGTTGTCAACCAGGTTATGTGACATACAACATCTTTATAGGAGGACTTTGTGGGAATGAAGAATTACCAACTTTAGAAATGTTGGAACTCGCAGAGAAAGCTTATGAGGAAATGCTTGTTGCTGGATTTGTGCTTAATAAGATTAATATTAGCAACTTTGCTCGGTGTTTATGTGGATTTGGGAAGTTTGATAGGGCTTTTAAGATTATAAAGGAGATGATGAGCAAGGGTTTCGTACCTGATAACAGCACATATTCTAAGGTGATTGGTTTTCTTTGTCAAGCTCATAAGATGGAACAAGCTTTCCTTCTATTTGAAGAGATGAAAAAGAATATTATTACTCCTGATGTTTACACATACACCATTCTGATTGACAGTTTCTGCAAAGCTGGTTTAATCAAACAAGCTCAGGTGTGGTTTGATGACATGATCAGAAATGGGTGCTCTCCGAACGTTGTCACATTTACTGCATTGATACATGCATATCTTAAATCCAAACAAATAAACGAAGCAAATGAACTATTTGAAAGGATGCTTGGAAATGGTTGTCTTCCAAATATTGTCACATACAGTGCTTTGATTGATGGCCTTTGCAAGGCTGGTGAAATTGAGAAGGCTTGCCAAATATATGTTAAAATGAGAGGTGCTTGTGATAGGACTGATGTTGATAAATACTTTGAAGGTGGTGATGAAAACATAATGAAGCCAAATATTTTCACCTATGGTGCACTTGTTGATGGCTTGTGCAAAGCTCATAAAGTAGTCGAAGCACGTGATCTATTGGAAGCAATGTCATCTTCTGGTTGCGAACCAAACCATGTTGTATATGATGCTCTTATAGATGGTATGTGCAAGGTTGGGAAACTTGATGATGCCCAAGAAATCTTTGTCAGAATGTCAAATCGTGGATATGCTCCAAGTGTATTCACATATAGCTCCTTGCTCGATAGGTTATTTAAGGATGGAATGCTCGATCGTGCTAAAAAAGTTCTCTCTGCAATGCTAGAGAACTCTTGCTTTCCAAACGTGATTACTTATACGGAGATGATAGATGGCCTTTGTAAATTAGGGAAGACTAAAGAAGCACATAAGCTTCTGCTAATGATGGAAGAGAAAGGATGTAAACCAAATGTTGTAACTTTTACAGCCATGATCGATGGTTATGGTAAGGCCTGTAATTTTAATATGTGCATTGAGCTCTTTAAGCAAATGAAGATAAAGGGATGTGCCCCGAATTTTATCACGTATCGGGTTTTGATAAATCACTGTTGTAGGGCTGGCCTTTTGAATGAAGCTCACAGCCTTCTTGAGGAAATGAAACAGACTTATTGGCCGAGATATGCAGGAGGTTATCATAATGTTATTCAAGGATTCAGCAGGAAATTTCTCATCTCAATTGGGCTTTTGGAAGAGATAACAGAATACAGTTCAGTGCCGATAGCTCCTGCTTATAGACTTTTAATTGATAGCTTTTATAAAGCGGGCAGACTGGACAAAGCCTTGGAGTTGCACAAGGAGATAACTAGTACATCATCATGTTCACCGGTTATCACCAAGAATATATATTCTTCTTTGATAGAAAGCCTGTGTTTAACATCCAAGGCTGATAAAGGATTTGAACTTTATGCTGAGATGATAAGAAAAGGTCTTGTTCCAGAATTCCCCCTCCTGTTTTACCTCATTAGAGGACTTCTAAGGATGAACAAGTGGGATGAAGCACTTGAAATTTCTTACAGCATACACCATATGGTTAGTACCTCTGACCTTACAATAAATTATTCTTTTGCATTTACAGTAGTATGATAGCCTGACTCTCTTGCTTTCTTGAAGAATAAATTAAATAAACAGTAATGAACATGAACAAGCTATATTTATGAACTCTAAGCTAATAGTATTTGGTCAATTCCAGTATTTTGATATTCTTTCTTCAGTTTAAGATGAAGGACTTTATATTCTATCATTCTTTGGATCTCTTTTTTGGTTTTGTCTGTGTTTAGTCTTAGTTTTAGCCTAAGTTGCATGGAAACGAGTATGGGTACCGGTGGTGGTGCGGGTACGGGACATGGAAAATTTGTAAAATGTAGGGGTGGGGGACACAGCAACATATATTGAAATTAATAATTTACATTAGATCATTACTGTTTTTCGATTTATGTGTTATTAGAATTAAAATTCCTATAACAATCTAAGTTTATTTCATTTTGTTGATTATTATAAGTTAGAAACTGCCGTTTTTTAACTAGACATACAAACGGCCCTCAAAATTATAGTTTTTAACTTGCATATGAGCTGAAACAAATCCGACCCGTATCTAACGAGTTTCAAGAAATGGATGTGATATGTAGCATATGCATCTAAGAAGTGTATGACAAGTGTTTTAAAGTAAAACTTATATTAATTGAGTACATGTCTAAATAAATGTATGCATATACCCAAGGAGTGTCCATGAAGTTTGGGTACAGATACGCGTTGGGTACATGTCCGGTACGGGTGCTGCTTCATGGTAGAAGTACCCGGGTAACATAGGTTCTAGCAATTAGAGAATTAGATGGCAGCTCAGATTGGGTGATACTTCTGGTTTGCAGATGTCAACTTGATTCTGACTTTTTAAGATTTGATGCTCACTCTGAGAATGAGTGGTTCTTCTTTCCCCCTTCAAGGAGGGGGAAAAATTCAGAAAGAAGCTGGAATGAAAATATAAAGTGGATTGATCTAATGTCTTTTCTTTTGCAACAAACTATGTTATGACTAAGAATGGAGATGTAAGTGGTGTTTCCTTTGCTGGCAACACAAATTACGCCAGTATGAATCCAAAGGTTTAGATAATTGTTTTTCCCCGTCTCCAACTCCATTCTTGTCCACCTCTGGTCATAACTAATGTCTGGTTACCCTCCAGTAGAATAGAGTGTGAGCTTTCTTTTTAGGAACAAGGGGAAACCTAGTTCACATTCCTTCGAATTCTAGCAGCAATAGATTTCACAAAGATGTTAACAATTGCTAAGGATTATCAGAGACAACTGTTTCTTAAAAGTCAGTACAAGCATGATTGGTTAATGAAGTCAAAATGTATCAATGATTGGTTAATGAAGTCAAAAAGTATCATCAAGCTTGCATGCGCCTAGGTGTCTGAAATATAAACCTTTTGTCAGGCTTCACTCACTTCTGTTGGTTGTTAATATGCATGCTTGGAGGAAAGTATGCATTTTATTTTAGGAATTCTCAATGGAAATTCTTTCTATCACGTATAGCTTCAGGCGGGTTAGTTGCAGATAGACCCCCTGTACTATTGCCCAAGTGCAACCCTAGTAGTTCTAAATTCTAATGCAGCAGATAGACCCATTATTGAACTTTATTTGACTATTTTACCCTCAGGTGGTCTATTTGTTAAAAATATTGTTTTGGATTCATAGGAAAGATAAGTGAATAACCCTTTAATTTTTTTCTGGGGTAGGAAAAAATGTGAGGCATTCTTAAGTCTTAACCACACATCTCTCCTTTTTTTCTTTGTGTGGGTTATGATCTATAAAGCATGAAGACAAGTATCATACTCGGGCACAAATGGTATCTAGTCTTCTAATATTTGTATTCATAATAAAAAACTACTTATTCCCTGATTTATGTCTCAGGCTGATGATACTAAATTTGATCCTACCTTGTTTTTGTTTGAAGCAGGATATCCATTGGGTTGTTGAAGACCCCTTTGAAGGGAGCTAGAGACTATATTCTTTTTACATTTCTCGCTTCATTTGTTATTGAGTTTACATCACACCGGTTTTGGCGATATCTGCTGCACTGAAATATTGCCAATTCTTCTAAATTGATCCATCAAGTGCATATGATGCCCTTAGCATTTGAGACAAATCCACCCAGAAATTAAAGAATTGTGTTAGATATGCTAACAACTGGTAATGTTTTCCCCTTTCCTTTTGTGATGCTTCATGTTCATATCCTATCTCAAAAAAAAAAAAAAAAAAAGGAAGAAAGAAAAAAACACTTGTGCTAAAATATTTTTGTGCTATGCAGAAGGTATTGTATGTCTCGAGTAATCAGCTCTCTCCTGTGCTCACCCAATGCTGGTTCATACAAAAACTTTTTGCACGATGTGACCATTTTTGACAACATCGTAGGTTCTTACACGATTATCATGCATCCTTTTTTCCTCATGTTGATAAGAAATAAAGTTTTTTTCCCTCATGTTTTTCCCCCGCAGCTACTCTGGTTGCTCGTTGCAGGAGCAGCTTTCACTAGTTGGCCAAGAGGGGGTCATGGTTTTTCCCCAGTCAAGCCTCGTCAGTAATTGACAAGATTAATATTTCTTCTGATTCATCTTATAACTACAGAACCTTTTCTGCAGTCAAATTACTTGCAGAAAAGTTGAGGTTATTTGAAGCATGCCATGGAGGCAGGGTTCTGGATACGCTCATGGTGCAATTCCAGTGGGTTTGATAAGTAGCAAGTATTGTTTGCTCTCCTCCCTTTGTATAACTGTATTCATGTATCTAGAAATTGTATAAACAGTTTATACAAACTGGAACTTATGATTGATTGACTTAGGGAAAAAATAGAAGAAGAAAGAAAGGCCTACATAAATGAAGGTCGATTTGTTTGCAGAGTTGAGATAATGCTATTTGGATCATGTGTGATGATTGACACATTATATGTATGGGAAGAGAAACGGTCATGTAAAAAAATACTGCGAGAAGCTTCCTTGAGCCCTTGATTTCGTGAGATACAGCCATATGCTGCAAATTGTGTGAATTACGTTTGTTTTATCTGCTCATTTTCATCGTTTGAAGACTTTCAGTGAACAAATCATCCTATGGTTTCTATTGTGTAGGTTTTTCTTTTATATTAGAAAATGGATTTAAATTAGATTGGAATTGAAAGCTCATGAAGTCTTAGCGTAAAATTTTGTAATTCTATTCTATTTGGACTTACGACTATGGCTTTGGTTCTATGCATCAAGTACATAATTAATTTATGATATCGGCGCGTCTACGTTTGCAGATGATTGTGCAATTTTTGATAGAAAAAATGATAAACAATGGGAGTACCAGAGCTATTTTTTTAATTTTTTTTGAATATAGGACCCTTCGCAAACA
Source organism: Asparagus kiusianus (assembly GCA_022839385.1). Lineage (NCBI taxonomy): Eukaryota > Viridiplantae > Streptophyta > Magnoliopsida > Asparagales > Asparagaceae > Asparagus > Asparagus kiusianus. The sequence goes on along the minus strand of BQKN01065642.1, from coordinate 309,298 downwards.
GGAGGCAGCCTAAAAATATGTAGGCTAAAATGTCCAGCGGGGAAATAAAAGAAGATAAAAACTCTTGAACGCTCTCAAGTGCAAATCTAGCTGATGTCAGACGACAGCCAAAAGATCAACCTGACGGACTGACTGCTTTGAACCTTAGAAACAAGGGAAAATTGCTTCCAGCCCCCAAAACTACCCAAAACGTGCTCTGCCCCCCCCAAGACATTTTCAACGTGCCCTTTACCCCCAAAACACCAACCGATTTAATTCCAGCCCCCAAAACGAATCCCCAGGCCTCACTCCGTTAAAACCCCTATCGAAATG
>BQKN01065642.1:267591-283986 GCA_022839385.1 Asparagus kiusianus | reverse complement strand
ACAACAACCTCAACAATGAAGGCATAAACATTGCATGTTAACAGTAAACCAACAACCTTAACAACAACCCCATAACCTTAACAACAAATACCTAACCTTAACAACCAAATCCTAACCTCAACAACCAAACAACAACCTCAGCAATAAAAGCATGAACCTTGCATGTTAACAGTAACCTCAACAGCTAACAGACAAACGTAGTTTTGGACCTTCTCACCAGACTAAGAGCGTTATCAATCAAACCATAACCTTAACAACAAAAAACTTGCGGTAAAAAATTACCTTTTGGGTGCTGCAACGCGCTTCTCTTTTTCTCCTCTCTGTAGACCAAGGAGCGCTCTAGTGGCATCGTTGGACGCACCGGTGGTGCCGGTGCTGCCCTCTAGACCTTCGCGGGGGCCTACACTTATATTTGGAGGCGGGCTTCTGGGATGAGGATGACTGGTTGCGATGTCCTCTACAACATCAGCAATCGCAGCTCCAGTTTCAGATTCGGTCCGCACTGCAGTTGTATCGGCTCTTTCTGAGATTTCGAACCGCTGGGCGTCATTCCTTTCGCTATGGTCGGCATTGAGGTTGGCTTTGGGGGTTGAATCGCCGGCCATTTAGAACCCTTTGCTTTGATTCGGTTTGCGTTGGGGTCGGTTGATTTAGGGCTAGGGTTTTTGAACTGGGTTTCTGGAGTCGGTTTGCTTACAGAAGAGAGAGATGACATGGTACGGACGACGATGTTACTCATAACGGGGAAGTTTAAACATAAGGGTATTTTGGGCATTTCGATAGGGGTTTTAACGGAGTGAGGCCTGGTGATTCGTTTTGGGGGCTGGAATTAAATCGGTTGGTGTTTTGGGGGTAAAGGGCACGTTGAAAATGTCTTGGGGGGCAGAGCACGTTTTGGGTAGTTTTGGGGGCTGGAAGCAATTTTCCCTAGAAACAATGTCTTCTAGTGGGTGAAGCTCATTACTCGGTGTCCTCAGTAGATTTGCTCACCCCCATGCAGACCGTACAATTAATCTTATTAATCTTATGAATAATGAGACAACTCTTCCGCACAAATCAAAGACCATGCAACACGACCAATAAATTCTAGGTGCTTTGTAGACGTTCCGCCCACACCTGAGATGGAGAAGGCTCCGGGAACAACACCGGTTGATCTCGGATCGCTCCCTTGACGCTTGATTCACAAGCAGCCTTGTTAAATTAAGCTTCCATCCGCATCAAGTTCGAGCTTCCTCCATAGGAGGAGAAAACCAATAATCAGAGGTTTCCGACCTAGTTGCCACTGGCGAGGATGAGACTGGTGAGCTACTTTAGTGTTAACGCGTATGCACAATTTTCATCGAGGACACAAAATAAATAAATAAATAAATAAAGGGAAAATTGCTTAGAGGAACTTCCAAAACTAATGTTATGCGTCCTCCTCCCCAGCCAAAAAACACATGCTCCCCAACCCTTAAACTGAAAACTTTAGTGCAACTATGCCCCCAATACTGTAGAAACCAACTATCCAATAAAGCTATTCCAAAATTACCATTCCCATTTAAAATAAAAAAACCACATTCTCTGCAATAACTTTTTTCCTTATCACCATCTTCTTCTCAAGATCCCACTCCTCCGCTGCCACCAACGAGGATCCCGACCGCCGACACCGCAAGTTGTCCGTTGTTGTGACCCCTACAGCTTTGATCCATCTTCGTCGATGCTCCTTGATTGTCTTCACTCCGTCGTCACCCCTACGGCCAGAATAAGGAAGCTCGTCATCATCTTCGCTCCAACAAGGACCTCGCTAACTGTAAGCTTGACGTCTGCAGCCATGGCTAGGAGACCAGTACCGACCCCTAGTCCCTCTTCATCATCCTATTTCTATTTCCGTTTCTAATTAATTTCTCTCTCATTGCAGACTGCGCAATATCAACCGCAAGGTCCGTTCTTTTTCCTACAAATGAGTGTCTCTTAATTCTTCAAACTACATCGGATTCGTTATGCTTATTACTTTCACTTGTGTGTTTTGTATGCCCACCAAGTGTTTGTTAATATGCCTAGCTCTTAATTACCCAGTAGAATTTACAATTCCTGTGAAATTGAGGGTAACTATTTTCTTAACTTTTACTTCTTTAGATTAGTGCTTCACAGGTCATGGTTATATTGTCAAGATCAAATTAGAAAAATATCCAGACTCTATTTTCTTTTTAGTCCAAATCCGGTGAAGCTTTGTTGCATCCTAATCAAATATATGACAAGATTGAATTTGTGATAAAATCATTCGGCTTCATAACTAGTCAGTTATATTGTCGAAGACGTTGGGAGCTGAAAATGGTTTTCTAAACAAATTGGTGGAATCGTAGGAAAGATCAACTTTCTTATGATAGGCCTTGGGGATTAGTTACCTTAATTGGCAACAAAAGCAAAATGAAAAGGAAATTAGTATAAAATGTTTGCATTGCATTGGCAGAAAACTTAGTACATAAGAAGTTGTTCTTCCCATACCTTCATACATACAACCTTGAGAATTCATACAATGCTAGTTAGGAATCAACCAAGGGGACAACAACTATGGTGCATTAGTCCTAATTTCTTTTACATGTGAAATTTATGTTAATAAAACTAACTTTACGTATAAATGAATAAACAATAAATTATGAAATGTGGTAGGTGTACTCATGTGTACATTTCCAAATTCATGTTTCTTGGCTTGAACTTCTTCTGTCATGGTGTTTTAGTCGCCAAAATGTGGCCCTTTACCAGCAATGGACAAGTGTCCCCCTACATGCACCGCTCAAGTCAGATTGACGGTCAAAGCTGTTAGACCCTAATGTCACTAGGAAAGAACCCTAGAGGGGGGGGGGGGGGGGCCGGGGGTGAATAGGGTTTATGCTAATCTAATCCAATTTATGCTAATAAAAACCAATTAACAAATATATTCTTGCAAGATAGATATACAATATGAATTAGCAAGAATAAACAATATAACCAAAGTGATATATCCTAGCAAGAGATATATTATATGATGTATGCAAGGATATATAAACTATCACAAGGGTGAAACAAACTAGTGAACAATATAAACAAGATGCAATATGCTAAGATGAATAGTTATAAGTGCGCAAACGCAAACCAAACACGCTATATGTTCACGAGGTTCAGACCTTCCGTCCTACGTCCTCGCTCCCCACTCTTAAGGAGAATCCACTACACAACCCGGTTTGGAAGCCGAAACTTCTCTACATACTCGGTTTTCTAGCTAACCGAAAACTCTACACACTCGGTTATCAAGTCAACCAACAACTCTCACAAATCCTCACAATGTACATACACAAGCAACAACCTCAAGTGTTGGTCCTCACGTATCGACTCCCTCAAGTGCTCGGAATTATCACCTCTCACTAGGCTACCGACGCCACTCCTCTCGGTATCGACTCCAACCTCACCACACACTCCTCTCGGTATTCAAGTGTATTATAAAGTAAACTTCACAATTAGGCACACAACAAATGATTGTTCTCTAAACAATGTGAGAACTCAATTTGGCTCAACTCAATGTTACTATCTCTCACAACCCCAAATATACTATAAATGCAAATACAATAAGCTCAAGTGGGTGTGTGTAACAATGAGATTAATCAAATCTAAACTCAATATAAAACTAGCTTTAATAAGATGATAATCAAACAAATAAATATAAAGCTAGAAAAGAGTTTAGAAAACTTCTCAATAGATGACAAAAGATGGAGGGAGAATTGTTGATTGCTCAAACTCCAATAGATGATCTCCTCAAGCTCTTGTGGAATTGAATTCACAATCTCAAACTCGAAAATTCTTAAAAGCTTTTAAACACACTTAAACAAAACTTAAACCCTTGTTAAACTTGATTAAAACATTTTCTTAGTTATATGAAAGATGAGAGCAAGGGAATATTTATACCCACTCAAAACTTCAGCAAAAACCCCAAGGAAAAGACTAAAAACCCACAAACAAACAAATCAGAAAACTAGCAGTTACTGTACAACGACTCTTTGATAAGTCGACTTATGAGTCGACTTATGAGTCTACTTATGAGTTGACTTATATGAGTCGACTCAGCAGAAGAAAAACACAACTAGGCTGCACTTCATAAGTTGACTTATGAGTCGACTTATGAGTCGACTCATGAGTCGACTTATGAGTAGACTTATACGTGCACAAACCTGAAATGCAAAGAAAAAACTCAACTTTGAAGGGCCTTTAAAAATAGCAAATAAATTCCAAAAATTATGAAACTTTGGAAAATATTTATAAACATGTAAATGAACATGTTACAAAAAGAATTTTTTGAATTGCACTTCATATTTGTAAAATATTATCATTTTATAAAATAGTCCAAAAACATGAAAGCTAAACATACATGTTTTGACATTTTGACTAAACTATGTTTTGAAACAATACAAAATGATTATATAGACTTAATAGAAGATGTATATCATTATTGTTAAGTACATATATTAAGAAATCAATATTATCACAAAATTGCATATTCTATGCAATATATATTTAAACATAATAGAGTATGAAACATATGAGGATATATATTAATGTATATTTGTTTCATATCTATATAGTTAAACCAAAACACAATAATAAATATGAAATATGTAATCTCATATTTATAAACATGAAAACTCAAAACTATGTATGTATATATATAACTATATATATACATAGAAACCAAACATATATGTATATATGAAACTATATATACATGGAAACCAAAAACTAAATTGTGTGTGTGTGTGTGTATATTATTAAAAAACCAAAACTTGTGTTGTATATATATATAACTATATATATACAAGGAAACCAGTATAATGTGTGTGTATATATGATTGAGCTTAAAGTACTAACACAAATAATATAAAAACCTAAACTACATATACCCAAGCTTGTGATCTTCATTGAAGCTCTATATTGGTACACTTGCAGATGAAGCTTGAACTTGGATATTCAACTATGAATTGTAATGCTTCACTCCACAATTCCGCCAACCTCCATTGGATATGATCGTGAATGCGCAATTCCATCCATCCTCCAACTTGTTATTTGTCTATAATTGATACAAAAACACAAACACTAGACAAACAACATTAGAAGTAAATTGTTTGTAAATCATCATCAAAACAAGAAAGCCAACAATCTCTCTCTTTTTGATGATGACAAACAATTTACAAAAAATGATATATGCATGAAGGAAAATAAACATATAAATTATAATTCACATGCATATAAACAGGGAAAGGCTGTACTCATAATATTTCTCCCCCTTTGGCAGCATCAAAAAGGGAAAACACCAAGAATGAAGAGAGAGAAAGCTCCCCCAATCAATATGTATGGGTGAGTATAAAAATATATATATCGGGATTGCTCCCCCTATCAAAATGCTATATGGAGTGTATGCAATAAAGATCATGGCAAAATATGTGAGCAAGTATAGATGAAAAAATATGCTAAATATTACCCACATACAAAAAGACAACGAGAACACATAAAGATGTATACTTATGAAAGAAGTGTCTCATTTACACAACTATAAAGACATAGTTTAGAAAAATATATTTATGAAATCAAAAGAAGGGAAAACATGAGGATCATAAAAAAAAGAGTTTTCAAATAAAAACAAATCACTCAAATAAAATCATAAATCAAGATTTAAATCTAAGAACAATGTTTGATCGAAAAAGAAAATTTTCTTTGTATAACTTGATCAAACCATTCATAGAATATATTATAAAACACGAATAGATGATCCATAAGCACAAACATATAAATATCATCATATAAGTGAAATATAATGAATTCAAAGAAACAAATCAAAACAAATTTTTTGACAAAATACAAGAGAGGCAACAATACATCAAGCTCTTTAGCTTGTTCCAACCTATATAAACATTCTAGCATCCGGTAAACATGATTTGGGAATAAACACCCAATAAACCCGGGGGGGGGGGGTTACATAAATATAAACCTCTCATCAAAACAAAACCAATAATCGTGAAAACAAAAGAATTAATCAAAGAAAAAATTATTTTCATATTCAAAGTTTTAAAACACAATTTTCATAACCAAGAAAAGGAAAAAGAAAAATACTAAAATTCTTGGTTTAAAATCAAATTTGTTTTGGTGCCCAAGAATTCTTGGTACTAAGAGATTTAGAGATATGACCCCTATCAATAAAGCTCAAAGTCTTAGGGTTATGAACCCTCTTAGGCACATTTTGTGCACTAACATGGTCAAAAAAAATCATACAAATGACCCTTTCGAATATGTGCAATGAAACGAGTGAAATGGTTTGTGTTGACCAAACACTTGTGCACGTGGAGCATTTGCAAATAAAGATTATCTTTCAAATTTATTTTGCAAATGAGAAACATCATTAAACAATCATGGTCTATTTGAAACATTTTGCAAAGTAGGAATCTTTTACAAATTAAAATAAAATTTTGCAAGATGTCCAAATCTACCATAAACATCACACTTAAGCTTTTATGGTCTTTTAAAATCATTTGGCAAATGTGAAACCTTTTTCAAATCAAAGCAAAACTTTACCAAATGGCCAAACCAACCACATAGATCATATTGAAACACATGTGCATGTTTATGATGAGCATTATGAGCATGTGCATGTGCATGTGATGAATAAACTTGGAGATGCACAAGAAGGATTAATATTCTTATGTTTGTGTGCATCATAGCAAAATTTAGATAAATGGCCTTTACGATCACAATAGAACACTTGTAAACTTTGCTATATATATGTGCATGGTGTATGGAATGTCTAGATGTAGTAGCATGAGACTTAGCACACATATCCATAAGCTTCTTATGATTATTAATGCATGTTTTCAAAGTTAAATCTAAAGATGAAATGCGTTTATTCACAAGAATCAAATCTTCATTAATAGGCACATATGCATTTTTATTAGAAGTAGAACATATATAGTCATCTATAAAAGAAGCAATATTATTTTTTATGTTCTTTACTTCTAACATGGCATTATCTCTTTCATGAGTTAAGCTAGAAATGGATGAGGTCAATCTTTTATTTTCTAAATTTAACAAGTCATTGTTTTCTTTAAGCATGAAATTTTCTTTTACAATGACATCAAATTTGGAGGCTAGCTTCTCATGATCGGATTTCAAATCTACATGCTTGCTTTTCAATTCAATAAATATTTTATGCAATTTGTTATAGGCATACAATAATTTTTCAGAAGCACAAGCAAGTTCATCACTAGATATATTATTAATAGATTCGAACTCGCAAACCTCACTAGGGCTATCGCCTAGTGGCCGTGCGCATGAAGAGGATGCTTAACTATCACTTGAAGTCAATTCCGCCACAACGCATCGAATCTCCTCCAAGTCCCCTTGATATGCTTCAAAAAGTTTCCATATCATGTAAGCACTATCATAATGAGCAAGTTCGTTAGAAATACATGCTTTAAAAGCATTAAGCATAAATTCTAACACTAACTTGTTCATTGTAAACATCTTCTTATCATGTTTGCTCCACTTGGATTTCTCCAACGCGGGCACAATATAAGCACTATCAATAACTTCCCATAAATCAAAATTTTTAGATTTAACAAATATTTTAAATCTAAAGCACCATTGAGCATAAGGGAAGTTTCTATATTTTGGAGCAACACTAGGATCATAGCCTAAATAAGATGCATTATTCATATCCATAATTTGTAAAAATATGCAAGCAAGATCCAAATGTAATCAAAAGAAGATTAGCACAAAAAGATAACTTGGAACTTTAACTCAAGGCGATTAGACCTTAAATCAAAGAACACCAAGCTCTGATACCAATTATTAGACCCTAATGCCACTAGGAAAGAACCCTAGAGGGGGGTGGATAGGGTTTAAGCTAATCTAATCCTATTTATGCCAATAAAAACTAATTAATAAACATATTCTTGTAAGATAGATATACAATGTGAATGAGCAAGAATAAGCAATATAACCAAGGTGATATATCCTAGCAAGAGATATATTATATGATGTATGCAAGGATATATAAACTATCACAAGGGTGAAACAAACTAGTGGACAATATAAACAAGATGCAATAGGCTAAGATGAACAGTTATAAGTGTGCCAATGCAAACCAAACACGCTATATGTTCACGAGGTTCGGACCTTCCGTCCTACGTCCCTGCTCCCCACTCTCGAGGATAATCCACTACACAACTCGGTTTGGAAGCTGGAACTTCTCTACACACTCGGTTTTCTAGCTAATTGAAAACTCTACATACTCGGTTATCAAGTCAACCGACAACTCTTATAAATCCTCACAATGTACATACACAAGCAACAACCTCAAGTGTTGGTCCTCACGTATCGACTCCCTTAGGTGCTCGGAATTATCACCTCTCACTAGGCCACCGACACCACTCCTCTCGGTATCGACTCCGTCCTCATCACACACTCCTCTCGGTGTACAAGTGTATTACAAAGTGAACTTCACAATTAGGCACACAACAAATGATTATTTTCTAAACAAGGTGAGAACTCAATTAGGCTCAACTCAATATTACTATCTCTCACAACTCTAAATATATTATGAATACAAATACAATAAGCTCAAGTGAGTGTGTGTAACAATGAGATTAATCAAATCTAAACTCAATAGAAAACTAGCTTTAATAAGATGATAATCAAACAAATAAATATAAAGCTAGAAAAGAATTTAGAAAACTTTTCAATAGATGATAAGAGATGGAGGGAGAATAGTTGATTGCTCAAACTCCAATAGATGATCTCCTCAAGCTCTTGTAGAATTGAATTCACAAAGTCAAACTCGAAAATGCTTAAAAGCTTTTAAACACACTTAAACAAAACTTAAACCATTGTTAAACTTGATTAAAATATTTTCTTAGTTATATGAAAGATGAGAGCAAGGGGGTGTTTATACCCACTTAAAATTTCAGCAAAAACCCTAAAGAAAAGACCAAAAACCCATAAATAAACAAATCAGAAAACTAGCCATTACTGTGCAATGGCTCTCTGATAAGTCGACTTATGAGTCGACTTATGAGTCTACTTATGAGTCGACTCAGCAGAAGAAAAACACAACTGGGCTGCACTTCATAAGTCGACTTATGAGTCGACTCACGAGTCTACTCATGAGTCGACTTATACGTGCACAAACCTGAAATGCACAGAAAAAACTCAACTTTGAAGCGCCTTTAAAAATAGTAAATAAATTCCAAAAATTATGAAACTTTGGGAAATATTTATAAACATGTAAATGAACATGTTACAAAAAGAAATTTTGGAATTACATTTCACATTTGTAAAATATTATCATTTTACAAAATAGTCCAAAAACATGAAAACTAAACATACATATTTTGACATTTTGACTAAACTATATTTTGAAACAATACAAAATAATTATAGACTTAATAGAAGATGTATATCATTATTGTTAAGTCCATATACTAAGAAATCACTATTATCACAAAATTACATATTCTATGCAATGTATATTTAAACATAATAGAGTATGAAACATATGAGGATATATATTAATGTATATTTGTTTCATATCTATATAGTTAAACCAAAACACAATAATAAATATAAAATATGTAATCTCATATTTATAAACATGAAAACTCAAAGCTATGTATGTATATATATATAACTATATATATACATAGAAACCAAACATATATGTATATATGAAACTATATATATGTAGGCATATAAAACTGCTTATAGGTCCCTTAACACAGCTCGGTATGGTGATTCGACAAAACAACGAATCATCGGACGATATATCCAAGCGTGTTCGAAGCTAAGTGAGACGCGATGAAGCGGGTTAACGAAGCGACGAGGTTAATGAACCATACGCAAGCTAACGGGTTGAGTAACCAACGAGTCATTCAACTAAGAGCGGACTCGAACGAATCAAGATCTAATCAAGATCAGTTTCGAACTCGAACTCCAAAGCGGATTTACTGCCAAATCAGGATCCAGATTTACTGCTAAATCAGGTCAACGAATGAAGTCCGGATAAGTCGACTATAGAACCGTAAAACAGGAGCTCGTGATTTGTTCGACATAGAAGGAGAAAAGTTGTAATTTTTATTTTTTTTCTTTGATCTCATTGTAACCGGATCTTATAAAAAGACCGGATCTTATAAAAAGACCGGATCTTTGTAACCGATAAACGATTATTTAAGATAGCAATGGAATCGATGAAGAAAGCAACGATTTTTCCCGCGAACAATCTGGCGACCACAGTGGGAGTCGCTGATCTCGCTGCCGAGATCGGAGCGTCGCAGCCGCGGATCTCAATCCCGGTCGTGGAGGAGATCGAGTATGAGTTCGACCAGCAGAAGTTCGAGGAGTACCTGTCTCGTCCGGATCTACCTCCCCCCGCAAGTCCAAGAAGTTCTCCTCCAGGAGAAAAACTCGTTGGTATGAAGACGTAGAAAACACCAACGAAGATCTTGCCCCAGTTGATGCCAAAGTCGCATCGGGTGAGATTCCCCTAACCTCCAACCAGGTCAGATCTGCTCTGGCCAACTCTTCTGCCGCAGAGGGCGTGGTGACTCTCTCGAAGAGAGCCTGTCAAAGGCAACGTCAGCGCTTGGCGCGACAGTACGCGAATGCGATGGAATCCGTAGACGGAGTCCGCTACAAGGCGGATCTGAAGAACGGAAGAGGCAAACAGCCTCAGCAACTGATGAATGGTAGCTTTTCCAAGCCGCCAACGAACGAATGGGTCCGTGTCAAACGGAATCATTCGATGCTGGAGGAGCGCATTCACAAGCGCCGCGCACTATCAGCGCAGGCACGGACTCAAGTCGAAGAAGCCCGTAGAAAGCTGCAGAAAGAAGTGGCCAAGAAGCCGCCATCAACCCGCAAAGTTTGGAGGCCGAAGTCTGAAGCGGCGATTCAGGCTAAGGAGCAACAACTGTAGCCTTCAAAAGTCCAACCTCCGGCGAACCAACCCAAATCGCCAATGATTTCCACAACTGCTCCGGGAGATCCCGCAGGACCATCCCAAAGAAGGAAGTCAGTCTTGGAGCGCCTCGGTCCACTTCCCGAGAAGCAAAGCAAAGCTCCAGTCTAAGAACGTTTGGGCCCACTAAAGAAGCCCCGAACAAATCAACATGTTGGGAGTCGCCGCCACCCTCAACATGACAAGGAGTGCATGGCACCCAAGCGCACCACTTTGCGCATTGAAGTCCAGGAGCCCGCTGAGAATTCACGCCCACAAAGGCGTGTTTTGAGGCGTGTGACTCTTGAAAGCCCGAAGAAGGAAATTCACCCTCAGAGGGAAACGTTGTCGTCTGATGACGATGGCGTTATACCTGAGAAATCGTGCCAACACACGATAGATTACTCCAACTTTCAAACTGACGAGTTGTACTATCGTGTTGGGGGTACGAGCAAAGCCAGAAAGAGAAGTCCTTGAAGGCTAGAAACTCAATGCCCCTGTTCCAAACTCATCCGGGCGGTATTGTCTGAGTGCAACTGTATCAAGGCAGTCCCCGAAAGAGTTTCAGTTTTCGAAAGGCTTAGTACCGAAACGCCAAAACCAAGGCGTAGGCGTTTCCGACGAAGAAGAACGGCGGTCAAAGATGGAGAATTTCTGAGGGTCACCACCAATATGACCAGCAAAGGAACATCGGCTCAGGACAATCCCGAGGTGATTCCAGAGGTGCCCCGACGTGTAACTCGTCTGCAGTCCGGAGCTATCATTCGTGCAACATATGGTAGGGTTCGGACAAGGTTACCTTCAGGAGATGAAGAATCAGATGCCGGCTCGGCAGTTGCATCTGACAATACCGTATCCAGCGAAGGACAACCCCGCGAGTCATTCATGATAAGCGCGGAACAAGTGGCCAAGATGCTCGAAGAAGCCATGGCCAAACAACAGAAGAGCTTCAGGTTCGAAATGCAGATGGCCATGCAGAATATGAGAGAAGTGCATGAGCAGCAAATCCAGACACTGACGAACCAGCAAGGCAAACTAAGCCACCGTAACCAGGTTGTTCAAGAAGATGAGCACACGGATACGGATGAAGCTCGTAATGCCAATAATCCTCCCGTCAATGCAGGGGGTGGTAATGAGAATGCTAGTCACAACGCCACGCTTCCACCTTAGAATTGTGCTAACGAAAACACAGGTGAAAGTTTAAAGATCAAAAACCTCGAGAGCAAGATCAATACGTTGATTTCTGTTCAAGAGGTGAAGAAAACGGGCATTCCTTGTCCATACCCAAGAGAATGGGAATCAATCCCATATCCGGTGAAGTTCAATTTAATTAACTTCACACCGTTTGATGGGAAGGGTTCACTCACCCAGCATTTGATTTACTTCAAATCACATCTGGGGGTTATCTCTGGCAATGAGCCTCTGATGGTACGGTCCTTCGTTGGCACTCTTCGCGGAGCCGCCTTCGATTGGTATCGCCGCCTCAAGCCAGGTAGCGTGAATAGCTGGGACGATATGGAGACTAAGTTCCTCACCAATTTCTTCGACGATGACACCGAGATATCTATCGGATCGTTGCTGGATGAAAAACAGAAAGGCGGGGAGTTAGTCAACACCTTCGTCAAAAGGTTCCGGAACAAGGCGATGAATTACCGGGACCCGATCACTGAGGAGTTCATTCTCCAGACCTGCCACAAGAACGATTTAAACTTGGTCCCTGCAGGAAAGCCACCCTCAGGACTGCTAATGGTATAAGAGTGAGCGCCAATCTTCTTCAACAGACCATTAACCTCTGAAGGAGTAAGCGTTGCCCGTTCGCAAATAGCCTCGCCAGAATTACTCTCTAGATTCCTGAACAAATAGCACGCAAACTGCTTCAGACTCACATGTGACTTGGTCCTCTTCGCTAAAGGCTCAGACTGCGCCAAAGCTATGTGGTAGTGACATGTGAGATCCCATAAAGTCTCGTAGCGGTCGGGCATGCGATCCTTCAGCCGACTCAATTCATGATTAGAGGGAAAGTATTCCTGATATAGCATCTGACCCATAGGCAAACCAGAAATCTTGTGCATCTCATGAAGAGCCAAGCCCAACTCTTCTTGCTTAGTCAGAAAAGTGTTCGAATCCGGGTTATAGAGCTCGCACAAAGCAAAAAAATGCTTCGCGCTGACAGGTAAGCCATACATGGTGGAACGAATGGCGGCATACAGGCCACAAGCGTGCAACTCCTCGCTCCATCGGCTTAGGACATACTTCGTCATACGAGCCCACCAAAACTTGTCCAAAGAATGGACCCAGCCATAGAATCTGTGGCGCGTCGCAGGCATCTCCCGTCCTAAGGTAGCGAGGCGATTCCTCAGAGTAGAAGCAGAAGAAAGAAATTCATTACGCGGTGGTGCATCCAGCCCCAATACTCCAGGACGCAATCCAACGATATGACTCCTGCTCGAGCCTGGAGCTGCCTGATGGGTGATGTATCCACAGTGAACACTTTCATGCTCCTCTGTCAAGCGCCACGACATCTCCCGTGTAACAGCTTGACGCCTGAGCTCAGTCAACGAGCGGTGTTGAGGAATCTTCGGCAAATATAGGAAACCAACGCCATTTTTATGAAGCCACTGCTCGGCGTCAATGAACACTGCATCAGGATCCCTGACGGAGTCGCCGAATAAAAAGTCAGTCTTCCTGAGAGGCTGAACAGAGCTGGCATCCTTCACGAAAGACGCATCCGTGATCAACTGTCGAAGGGCTCGATGTCCACCTTCCTTCACCACCTGGGCAACCTCCGTTGACGTGCCCGGAGCAAACTGAAAGGTGAGCGGAATAGGCGAAAAATCGTCGGACGTCGAATAATACTCATCACGATGCCCGTTCACTGCATGAGATGGGAACGCTCCAGAGGGATATTCCACTGAAAAAACAAGCAGTTAAATGTGTGTTAGTCTCAATTATAAAAGGAAGTTGAACTCATCTTACAAGTGGGTAAGATAGAGTCACTGCCTTATAAAGGGCGAGATGATTTGGCCACATTATGCACTTATAAAATAGGATATATCAAAAACATATCCCTACCTTATAAGGCACAATGCAACGTCAAAACGCCCCCTTTATTAATTTTGAGATATGGTTTTGACCAAGCAAAACCCATCTTTAAAGCGTCGATCCTCACCAAGGAGAATCAAGGCTCTTCCCGATTGTCTCACCAAGGAGAACAAAATGGGGATAAAGGAATAATCTACAAACACGCCAAAAAAGAGCTCACCAGCATACGAGGGAAGCACACCATCAGCCGACGCAGCAGGGGACTGGCCTCTCATATGCGACATGGTGATCTGCAGAGTAAAACAAGGGGTCAGATACAAATAAAATTTTAGTTAGGGTGATAAACTCTAACCCTAAAATTTTATCCCCTAGTTTTTATAAAAAACCCCTCAGATCTCTAAATTTTACCCCCTGAAAGATGAGCTCGAGGCGCCAAACCATAAACCCTAACCCTCATATGCAATCCCACAAATTCATGTACTAAATTAAACATGAAATATGCCAAAATTATGGAGGATTTACCTAAAGAAAAGTTCGAGGATCCGACAAAAAATCAGATCTTGAAAAGAGCTCGAACCACGCGCTCGAGGGGCCTGAGAGACTTTAAATATGGAAGTTTTGAAGGATTTTTCGGTCTAAGATCAAAAGGAAACCTAGATCTAAGACAAATTTTAAGGTTTGAAGGAGAAAAGATGCTCGAGAGAAGAAAAAATCAAAAGAAGAGGCAGGGGGGGCAGCCCTAGAGAGGAGAAAAGAGAGGGTTTTTATAGAGGTGAACCAGCCTTGAACCGGACCAGAACTGACTGAACCAGACCAGATCAGACCAAATCAGTTCAAATGAGGCTGAAACAGACCAAACCAGTCTGAACCAGACCAGACCAAGCTGAACCAGACTAAACCAGTCCTGAACCAGTCTTGAACCAGTCTTGAACCAGGTTGAACCAGATTGAGCCAGTTTTGAACTAGTTTGAACCAGATTTGAACCAGAATTCAAATTGAAGCTGAATCGAGCATCGAAACGACTTCAGATCAACCTACGGTTCAGTCCATCATTTATTCACCCCTCTCTCATATATTTGGAAGGGTTGGAAGGATTTTTGAGCCTGATTACTGCCCTTTTGGGGTTATTATCAAGCCGGTTCAGATCATCCGAACCTAAAATTTACTCCAATAAGGTAAACGAGTATAAACTATTCCCTATTTTTTGTTGAGAAGTTTCTGGAGAATATTTTTTTTAATATTCTTAAGGATAACTCAACATAACTCCCAGGAGTGTATGAGTATAAACTAGACCTCCCAGCTCCAACTCCTTAAGAGCTTAAACTGTATAGACTCCAATAGACGTACGAGTATAAACTGTGTCAAACGCCGGACAACGCGTTTCAATGAAGCTCAAACGCCGGACAACGCGTTGCAAATACCAATCGATGATCAGTTCTATGTTGAAACAACCAACATGAGCTAAGGAATCAGAAAATCAGGAATTGACTTCAAGTTCAAAATTCCGACAACGGTCGGACAATAAATGCAGCACCGGAGCCCTTTCAAGCATTCGACAAAGCACCGAATAGCCTGGAGGATTGAAAGAATCAAGAACAGAAGCCATTCCAAGGCCCCGTTACACCAATTGAAGGTTGGGACAATCATATCCAAAGTATTCCAGACTCTTCTATAAAAGAACGAGACTGGAAAACTTTGGAGGGGGTATCTGTAGGCGTATAAAACTGCTTATAGGTCCCTTAACACAGCTCGTTATGGTGATTCGACAAAACAACGAATCATCGGACGATATATCCAAGCGTGTTCGAAGCTAAGTGAGACGCGATGAAGCGGGTTAACGAAGCGACGAGGTTAATGAACCATACGCAAGCTAACGGGTCGAGTAACCAACGAGTCATTCAACCAAGAGCGGACTCGAACGAATCAAGATCTAATCAAGATTAGTTTCGGACTCGAACTCCAAAGCGGATTTACTGCCAAATCAGGATCCGGATTTACTGCCAAATCAGGTCAACGAATGAAGTCCGGATAAGTCGACTATAGAACCGCAAAACAGGAGCTCGTGATTTGTTCGACATAGAAGGAGAAAAGTTGTTATTTTTATTTTTTTCTTTGATCTCATTGTAACCGGATCTTATAAAAAGACCAGATCTTTATAACCGATAAACGATTATTTAAGATAGCAATGGAATCGATGAAGAAAGCAACGATTTTTCCCGCGAACAATATACATGGAAACCAAAAACTAAATTGTGTGTGTGTGTGTGTGTGTGTGTGTATGTGTGTGTGTGTGTGTGTGTGTGTGTGTGTGTGTGTGTGTGTGTGTGTGTGTATATATATATATATATATATATATATATATA
>BQKN01065642.1:240258-256458 GCA_022839385.1 Asparagus kiusianus | reverse complement strand
TTAGGCTGGCGGATTTGAGCGGTTCGCCTGTACTGGGAACCTGGCTCGAGAAGTGGAAGTGTAGGGAATAGTTTAGCCTCTTATACCAGTTGGAGGATCAGAAGAAGCAGTTTATACTCGTGTACTTGTCGGAGTGTTAAGGGAGCAGTTTAAACTCATGCACCAGTTGGAGTGTAAGGGTGCTAGCAGAGGTGATTGTTAACGTGATAGCTTTGTAGGTCCGCCGTCCTATTGAAGAGGATCGACGGGAGTTTGTCAGAGGTGTAGTGTTAACTTGACAAGATTGTCGCGATTGGAGCGACTATGTGGGCCCGCCGTCCTATTGAAGAGGATCAACGAGGGAAATTTGGAGGCTATGGGGGATCGGTCCCCACTACCAAGGCATCTTGGTCATCATCTCCTTGAAATTCATGCGGCTCTTCGTTGTCTAATAGCTCGAGCATGCTCTCGACTTGTTCTCCTTGGCGGAGTAAGTCTTTCCATGAGCGAGCTTCAACAGCGGCCATATTGGACAGAACGCTGATAGAGAGATTGTTCCGGCACATCTCAATGAGGGTGGCCTCGGAAATTCGTTCGCGGGAATGTAGCGATCGGTTTCTGAATCTCTTGACAAAGTTGTTTACAGACTCTGTCTTTCCCTGCTTTGCAGCTAGCAGGGTGGTCACAGATACTTCTTCGTCATCGTCGAAGAATCTGGCCACGAAGAGCCTTTCCATGTCCTTCCAGCAGGTGATGGACCCAGGCTCCAGTCGGCGAAACCATTCAAAAGCGACCCCCTTGAGGGTACCAATAAACAGTCGAGTCATAATGGGATCGTTTCCCACTATGTGTCCAGTTTGTGCCTGGAAATAGTAGATGTGCTGGGTAGGAGAACCTCTGCCATTGAACTGCAGGAGGTCCAGCGGCTCAAACTTTGCCGGGTAGGAGACCGCATCCCATTCAATTGGATACGGTCTGACAACCCCCAGCTTGTTCGCATGCTTCTGGAGCTTCAAGGCGTCGAGTTGACTTTGGAGCTCGTCAAACCTCTTGTCCCTTGGGTTATGGCCTGAGGATGATGCTCCTCTAGATGACTCAGATGAGGAGTGAGAAGGAGTAGGCACCCGCTCTTTGTGCTTCAAGGATTCGTGTGAAGCCCGCGAAGTCCTCTCTCTCTTCCTCTTCTTCTCGCTCAGGAGCTGCTCCAACATCTCCTTCAGGGAGTCGATGGTTGCTTGTTGCTCATCGAGTCTCCTGGATATTTCATCCGGGACGTCGGTCATGTGCACATTTGCGTGCTCGACCTGAACTGAGCTAGAAGTCTGCGACATTGCCACTGCTGAGCAATCGTCATCGTCGTCGTCGTCAGAGACGGACGTCAGACCCGTGCAGGCAAACGGGGTGGCCACCCCCATTTGGGCGTGAGCGTGTTGGCGAGGTTCAGGCTGGCGAGGTTCGCCCGTCAGGCGAGATTGGTACAGTGTGCCTGCGCCTGTCTGGCGGGCTGTTGCTTCGCCTTTCTGGCGATCTTGGGCCGTCAGGCGAACTTGGTGAAGTCCGCTTGTTTGACGAAGCCCTTTTGAACCGCAGAGTTCGCCAGAATTGAGCACCTTGCTCACAGAGTGGGGCTCGCCTAAACCGCTAGGCTCGTCCAATTTGAGCGGTTCGCCAAAAATAGGAACCTGGCTCAAGAGGTTGGGCTCGCCTAAACTGCTAGGCTCGCCCGATTTGAGCGGTTCGCCAAAAATGGGAACCTGGCTCAAAAGGTTGACTCCTCTCAAGCCTGAATAATAATTCAGGCTGTCGTGGGGGATGAGGGATTGGGCCTCGAGACGAGCGAGAGCTTTTCGTCGCCGCTGTTTGGATCTTTTTGAACGAGGAACGTTCATGTCGACGGCGGAGGCGTAGTCTGCGTCGGCACGAATGGTTGACTCCTCTTGCACAGGGGTCTGCGAGGATCGTTTATCGACCCGTTCAGGAGACCCTAGACCCGCATTCTCGAATCTCGGCTCGGCCTCAGCTGGTTCTGGGGGAAAAGAACCCCCTGCCTCGGCTTGGGTAGATTCCTCAGGCTTGGTTGCCTCGGCCCCTTGGGGCTGGGCAACACACACGATTCTGCCGCTCTTGCGAGATGCATTGCCGCTAGCGGAGGATGATTGCAAGTACCCCTCGAACTTGGTTACAAGGGACTCAACAGTAGTCCCTGCAGCAACTTCGTCAAACTGCGCCACCACCAATTCATCTGAATGAACGGATTCTCCCACTGTGGTCGCCATCTTCTGTAGGGTAAAAATTTGATCCCCCGAAAATAGGGGATTTCGTTTGTATTGATAAGAACAGCTTATTACAAACTAATAATCAAATGTTTACAACAGAAGCGGAGGGAATGCCCTCCTTGTTTAACGTGGGTTCCTCGGTAGCGATAGGACGCTTCGCTCGGTGCTCGTGCCGAGTCTGCTTCCCTTGGACGATCTGATCGAAGTTGCTGTCGGAGCTTCGGTTCTCAGTAGAAGGTCCGGTGTAAGTGGGTTCGAGTCTACCCGAGAGCCTCAAGTCGGAGCGTTCCGACGAGTCTCTTCAAATGAGGGAGCCTTTAGCAAAAGAGCCAAGGTTCAACCTTTGGGAGATTAGCCAGCAGAATATGCAACAGCCAATCAATCTCCAACTAGGCAGACCTCCCCCTTCCCCCTTTATGCTGTTTTCGGGCGAGATTTTAAGCAGTTTTGTTCTGAACTTCTCTGATAAGGATTAAAGGCAATTTTTATTGCCTACACCTACACAAGAGATTGGTTGGAATTGAGCGCTAATGATGATATTCAAGGAAATAGGTTGGAATTGATTGCTAACAATGATATTCAAGGAGGTTGGAAGGAAATTGGAATGAAGCCAACGTAATTTAAGTCAAGATATATAATCACTTCTCTCGTTACCAAGATCGAGCTTCATGAAGATCATTAGCTTGATATAGTGTTTATTAGTTTTAGGTGTAATTCAAGTCAAGATACATAATCGCTAACGATGATGTCGACCGATTACTTGTATCAGTTGACCGAGCATACTATTTTCAGTCGACCAATGAAACATTTCAGTCAACTTGCCAATAATAGTTTTTACAACATTCTGTATTACAGTCAATCAGTCGATCGATTGTGTTTTTCAGCCGACTGATCAACTGCTATTTTACATAAATGACTAGTTTTTGATTTGCTTTGTTTTTTAGGCTATAAATAGTCCACAAGCCTTGGTTTTTCATAATAGTTTTTCACAAGAAGTTTTGGGCAGTTTGCTTCTAAGTTTTTGAAAGATCAAAGTGTGTTTGTTTATGTGAAAATAGTTTTACAAAGAGAATGATCTCAATTTCATTGTTGAGGCGTTCATCCTTAAATCTCAATCTCTCTTTGTTTTGGAGAAGTTTTTCTAAACTCTTCCTCTAGCTAATCTATATTTTGATTATCATACATAAGCTAGATTTATTTGAATTTTATTTTATTTTACTCATTGTTTTTACACACACCCACTTGAGCTTTAGTATTTCATATTTAGTAATTGGATTGTGAGAGTGATTCATTGAGATAGCTTATATTTCGTTCTCATTTGTATTAGAAAAGAATATTCTTATTCGCACTTATTGTTAAAACACGTTGTAATACATAAAAACACTTAAGGGAGTGGTTGGGAGAGACCAGGATTAATTTCAAGAGGAGTGAGTTAGTTATAAAGCCTAGGGAGAGGTTATAAATCCAAACACTTGAGGAATGTAACATAGGTAGTCAAACACTTAGAGAAGTGTACCTTATGGGATTGACATCGTGTATTGTAAAAGTTTTCGGTGATCTTTAGAAACCGTATTATGTAGTTATTTTGAGTTATAGTGGAGATCTCCTTGATGTGAGGAGCGGAGACGTAGCTCGAGGGTTGACTGAACTCCGTGATCATATCGTTTGTTTGTGATTGTCTTTTACACAC
Organism: Asparagus kiusianus; assembly: GCA_022839385.1. Lineage (NCBI taxonomy): Eukaryota > Viridiplantae > Streptophyta > Magnoliopsida > Asparagales > Asparagaceae > Asparagus > Asparagus kiusianus. The sequence continues at coordinate 252,513 of BQKN01065642.1, read as the reverse complement.
TATTTCTCTTCATATCTTGTGCTTGTTGTTTATATCATCTATTGTCTCTTGCTTATCCTTGCATATCTCATTATATCATATTTGCTAGGATGTTATATTATAAGTTTTTAATTTGGCATCGTAAATCGGATTAGATTAGCAATTACTCTATTCACCCCCCTCTATAATACTTTCAATTGGTATCAGAGCTTGGTGCTCTTGATTTGTGTCTTAATCGCCTAGAATCAAATATCCTCACTCTATATTTTGCTAATCTTGTTATTGTGATTTTTATTGCTTGCATAATCTTCATGGACACACGGTGCACGTAGTTTGGGCTATGCTATATGTTGGCCTATTTGTTTTGATGATGTTTAACAAACAATTTACCACTAATATCATTTGTCTAGTGTTTGTGTATTTTTATTTATTGTAGACAAACAACATATTGGAGGATGGATGGAATTGCGCTTTCACGATCATATCCAATGGAGATTGGCGGAATAGTGGAGTGAAGCCTTGCAATTCAAGTCAAGATCCAAGTTCAAGCTTCATCAGTACGTGTACTAAGATAGAGCTTCGTTGAAGATCACAAGCTTGGGTATAATTAGTTTAGGAGTTTATATTATGTGTGTTAAGTACTTTAAGCTCAATTATATACATACACATTTTATTAGTTTCTTTATATATATATAGTTATATATATAGTTATATATAGTTATATATATATACACAAGTTTTGATTTGATAGTTTTCGAGTTTTAATATGAAACAATTGAAAATATATTTCTTGTTTCATACTTATATATGCATATATATGATTTCATAAATATCAATTTTATTTAGTTCAATGAAATCATATTTATTGTTTTTGAAAAGTTTGCAAAATATGTAATTTTGTGAAAATATTATATTCTCAGTTTTTGGACTTAACAATAATCATATACATCTTTTATTAAGTATAAAATTATTTTGTAATGTTTCAAAACATGGTTAAGCTAAAATGACAAAACTCATGTGTTTACATTTTCATGTTTTAGACTATTTTGCAAAATAATGATATTTTTCATTTGGGATGTCCTTTTTAAAAATTATTTTTTGTAGCATATTTATTATCATGTTTACAATCATTTTCCAAAGTTTTACATTTTTTTGATTTTATTTGCTATTTTTAAAAAAGGTTTGAAAATTAGATTTCTATTTAAAATAGGCAGTGTGCATGTCTTGAGTCGACTCATGAACAGTGTTGAGTTGACTCATAAACTATTGTGTAGTTTATATTTTGTTTCTGACGAGTCGACTCATAACATCATGAGTTGACCCATTAGGTTGAGTCGACTCATGCCTGTCATAAGTTGACTCATAAACTGTGCTGGAAAGTGTGTTTTGTTTCTGCTGAGTCGACCCATGTCATGAGTTGACCCATGCATGATGAGTCGACTCATGAATTTTATAAGTCGACCCATAAGTTAATTTTTAGCCTGTAACGGCTACTTATGAGTCGACTCATGAACAGCACTAAGTCGACTCATAATACTGTAACGGCTACATTTTCAGATCGTACTATTTTTGGGTTTTTGGTCTTTTTGCCTTGTTTTCTCTTGGTTTTGGGGTTCCTATAAATACCCCCATATATCCTCAGTTCTACATACTGAAGAAAACTTAAGAAATGTTTTAAACAAGTTTAACAAGGGTTTTAAAGTTTGTTTAGTGTGTTTTAAAAGAGTTTGTTTGTGAAGAAGTTTCTTACAAGTGGGGGAGATCATCTACATTGTTTAAAGCTTCATTTAATCCATCTCTCCATCTTGTTTTTCAAAGAAGAATTTCTAAACTTAATACTAGCTTTGTATTAATTATTTTTTGTTTATCATTTTCATCAAGCTAGGGTTTACATTGAGTTTATGATTATTTTTCTCATTGCTTACACACACAACCATTAAGCTTGTTGTATTTGCATACATTGTATAATTGGGTTGTGGGAAGTTGTAATAATTGAGAGTGAGCTTAATTGAATTTTCATCTATTATAGAGAACAAATTTGTATTTGTGAGCCTTAATTATGTAGATCACTTTGTAATATACTTGTACACCGAGAGGAGTGTGCGGTGAGAGACGGGGTCGTCCCAAGAGGAATGCAGTAGGTGGTAATGCCTAGAGAGGGTTATAATTCCTAATACTTGAGGGAGACACGGACTAGAGACCAACACTTAAGAGGGTGTAAAGTGAGATTGTAAGAGTGTGAGATTGTAAAGTTTTCGGTTAGCTAGAAAACCGAGTGTGAGGTGTCGGGTGAGCGTAGAAAACCCGGTTGTGATAGTAGAATTCTTTCCGGGAGTGGGAAGCGGAGACGTAGGACGGAAGGTCCGAACTCTGTGATCATATTGTGTGTTTGCATTGCTTATATTACCCTATTATAATTGTATCTTTAGTTTAGATTGTTTACCCTTATGTTGTTTATATATCCTTACATATATTTCACCATATAGGATATATCTCTTTGTTCATATTGCATATTCTTGCTCATATCATATTGTATATCTATCTTGCAAGAATAATATTTGAATTAGTTTTAATTAGCATAAAATCGGATTAGATTAGCATAAGATCCTAATCACTCCCCTTCTAGGGTCTAACACTATAGATGTTGCTCCTTGATTAAATGCTTTCCCTTTTGCTCAATGAATATTTAGATTTAAACTATTTATTAGATCTGAACATATCAATTTTTGGGAAGTAATTGATTATGCTTATAATGTGCCCATGTTGAAGAAATCCAAGTGGAGCAATGATGATAAGTGGATATTTATTTTGAACAAGCTCTTGTCAGATTTTTTGCTAAATACTTTTGATCCGTCTATATCTAACAAACTTACTTTTTTTGATAGTACCTACATAATGTGGAAATATATAGAGGCACATCACGGCAACTTGGAGGAAATCCAACTCATTCCGGTGGATTCTGCTTCAAGTAAGATTGAAGCATCATCATGCACACGACCACTAGGCGATTGCCCTAGTGAGGTACGTGGGTCCGAATCCTAAAATAAATTATCTATAGATAAACTCGCATGTGCTTATGAAAGATTAATGAATGACTATAACAAATTGCATCAAAGTTTTATGAGTTTGAAAAGCAAGTATATAGAATTAAAATCCGATCATGATTTGCTAGCATCTAAATTTGATATCATTGCCAAAGAAAGTATGATACTTAAAAGAAAGTAATGATAAATTAAATTTGAAAAATAATAATTTGACCTAAAAAATAGCTAGCTTATCACATGACAAGAATGATGCCATGTTAGAAGTAGAAGCTATTAAAAATGATCATGTTTGTTCAACTTCTATTGTCAATGCTACTGTGCTAAATAATGAGTTGAATCATATAAAAAAACGTATATCTTCTTTAGATTCAACCTTAAAAATATGCATTGATACTAATAAGAAACTTATGGACTTGTGTGCAAAGTCACATGCTAATTCTTCCATATCACCCACACACTATGCACACATGTATAATAAAATTTACAAATACTATATTTACGATCGTAAAGGCCATCTTGCTAAATTTTGCTATGATGCACAAAAACCTACAAATTTTAATATTATTGCTCCTTATACATCTCATCAAGTTTCTTCATCTCATACACACACTCATGTATCTATTGTTCATCATAAGCATGTTGATGTATTTAAATGTAAAGTTTGTGGTAGATTAGGCCATTTGGCAAAATTTTATTTTGATTTGAGAAAAGTTTTAAATTTGCAAAATACTTCAAAGAGACCATCTTTATTTGCAAATGTTTCTCGTCCACATTTAAAAGGTCAACAAAAATAGTGCATCCATTCCATTGTACTTATTGCAATGACATGAGTTATTTGCGTAATTATTGTTATGACCGGATTCGTGCACTAAATGCGCTCAAATAGGGTCATAACCCAAGGACATTGGATTTCATTGATAGGGGTCATATCCCTAAACTCTCTGGCACCATGAGTGTTAAGGTGTCAAAATATATCCCTAAACTCTCTGGCACCATAAGTTTTTAGCATTTCTGTTTTCATTTCTTTTTAAGAAAAATGTGTTTGCAAAATTTCTTTTAAAATGCATATATTGATCAAACTTATTTTTAAAAGTATATTTTGCTTTCATTAATTACATGTTATGATTTTTATTGATTTTTATTTTGATGATAAGCTAGAATGGTTGCCTAAGCATTAATTATGACGAAATCTTTGCACTAGTCGCAAGGATAGAGTCAATTCTTATGTTTTTAGAATTTTCTAATTTTAAGAATTTCAATTTATTTCAAAATAAGTGAAACAAAATTTGATTGTTTTTTAATTTCATGATACAAAAATTTTTGTGATAATACTAGTACTACGAATATTTCAAAAATTCAGTCTTCATGGATGTTTGATAATCATATTTTATTATAATTTTATACCCTTATTATCTATTTTATAGGAATAAATATGCCACTAATAACTGTATTTATCTTTAATTATAGGTTAATAAAGAATAAATCTCAAAAATCCCATCTCTCAACAAAAAGCCCATTGATTTAATGAAGAAAACAAGTATGAAGCCCAAAAGCCAAAAGCCCAAAGTCAAATACAACAAATTCAGCGGATAGCAACCAGAGAGGACACGACATCGATGCCAGCATCAATGCTAGCATCGATGCCCGTATCGCTGCCAGCATCGATACCCCTATCGATGCTGGTATCGATACCATCGGCGTTCTGTTACAGAATAATGGCTGAAATTTGCTTATTTTGGATAAGATTTCAATCCAAGAGCTCTCATTCACTGATATTTACTATAAATAGAGGTAAAGAGTGAGGGGTTACAGGTGTGAAAATTTTGTAACTCTTAAATGAGAAGACCTTCCAAATTTATAATTTTTGTTACAATTAATAAAAGAATTTTTCTTTACTTTAAATTTTTCTTTTCTCCTCTTTGTTGAATGATGAGGATGGAGATGAAGAGCAATTTGAAGGTTTGCATTTCTTTTATTTTTCTTTTTTATTTTTTTTAGTAATTTCTTTATTATTACTTATTAGTTAGATTTACATTCATGCTTGTGGTGTAGATTTATTTTATTGTCTTTTTATTTCTTTCTACACATTAATTTGTAGAGTAGATTTATTTTTATGGATTTAGTTTTTGTAATTTATTTTTAGTTTAAATTTTAATTCTTTGTAGTTAGATTTATTTTTTGTTTATAGTTTAGATTTTTCTTTTCTTCTTATTTTTGTAATAAGTTTTTTCTTTTTGCTTTTATTTCTTAAGATGTGAAATTAATTCTTGTAGGAATCTTAGAATTGTATGAAACTAGTCTAATTTTCTTTATATTGTATGAATTATTCTCTTGCACTTAAATATTCATGTTTAGGATAATCAACTAGAGAACTAATTGGTAGAAAAAGAATTTGATAATCTATGCTTATCTTAAATGGTTTGATAAGTTATGCTTATGAATTCTAGGATTACTATCTTGTTGTTATTCTTATCATGAATCATAATTTTGACTTAGATGATAATTTGATAGGTTATACTTTCTTTAAATGGTTTGATAATCTATGCTTAATAAATCTAAATTGAAATATGATAAAAAGAGAATAGTTTATATTTTATAATTGAGATTAGCTAGTGGATTCAATTCTAGATCTCTCTTATCTTTAATTGAATCCTCCATCTTCTGTTTTCTTGATTTTTTTCTTTTTATTCTTGCTTTTTATTTTATTCTTTGATTCTTTCTTCTCTCCTCTAAAATTCAATTTATTGTCACTTGCATATATTCAAAACAATCACTTATCATATCTCTCTCCATAATCATACTTATTCTTTAATCCTATTTTTGTCACGCACAAAACGTAAGAACCAATTCTAATAATCTCTTAAAATCACCTTTCTCGTGGGATCGATAACTTTTTATACTATAATTTGATCAATTGTGCACTTACAATTTTGGTACATAATTATATCGCATCAATGTTGGACATTACTTTTTGGCATGATCATGTATATTTGAAAGATGTGTCCTTGTTTATATTGATACAATATCTCAATTAGCGGACATCTTTACCAAGCCTCTTGCGAAGAATTTTTTTTGTCGTATAAGAGGTGAATTTGACTTGTACATCCATTGATTCATATTTGCTTGATCACTTATTCATATTCTTCAAAAACAATTTTTTTTTATGAACATGTATGTTTTGATGTTATTGTGTTTTAAATTATTTAGCAATCATGATTTATGTTTGAATGTTTATGAACTTTTGATGTCATAAGTCGACCGTATCTTGGAACCAGTCGACTGATAAGACTGATCAAAGCCAGATAGTGGATTGTTTTCAATATCCAGTCGACTGATGTTTCCTGTTCAGTCAACCAGTTCCTGATACATTAAGGCTTCGTCTGGATACCATTGTGTTTTCCTTGTTGTGTTTTTGTAAAAAAACACCATGATGTTGTGTTTTTCCCTTAAAATGTTTTCAAAACATCATGTTAAGTATTTTTGGTCAACACTAGTTTGACTCATTATAACATTAGTATTAAACATAGTATTAATATATTCTATATTAATTATAATAAAATATATTGTAAATAAAATATTATAATATTTAGTTTACATTATTATAGTATTATAAGTACTAAATGTAATGCAATATAATATTATATAATATATTATAATATTATATTATACTTTAATGAGTTATATTATATTATATTTATTATTATATTATACTTATTACATATTGTTTTCAAATAATTATATATTTAATTATTTTGGTATATAAATTTGTTATTGTTGTATATTATATTAATATTTTTATAATAATGTTATATTATTATTAATATAATATTATACTATTATTAATATTATATTATATTATATTATTATTATTATAATATAATATTATACTATTATTCATATAATATAATATTATTAATAATATTAATATTATGTTATTACTAGTATGTTCACTAGTAGAAAAACGAGCAATCTAGACGAAAATTTTCGTCTAGATTGCTCCATTTTCCGTCTATATTGGTTCACCTAGACGAAATTCCGTCTAGTTTGCTCCGTCTAGAATATTTCCGTCTAGATTGGGGCAAACTAGACGGAATTCCGTCTAATTTGCCAACCTAGACGGAAGTAAAAAATCCGTCTAGGTTGATACCTAGACGGAAATCCGTCTAGGTTGGCAAACTAGACGGAATTCCGTCTAGTTTGCCAACCTAGACGAATTGCTACAGTTGCAAGCTAGACGGAATTCCGTCTAGGTTGCTCTGCTACAGTAGTTTTTTTTTTTTTGCAAAATTTGCATTGCAAGCTATATATATATAACATGTTCATAATATTGCACAACACTAAATCATATTCATATCCAACACAATCAATCTAATTATATTTCAATATCAAATATAATTATATTCAAAAAATACATTCACCAAAATACTAGAAAGATACATAAATTTTTTACATAAATTATAAAGAATACAATTGTTTACATAACTTGATGAAGTTTGTATAATTTATAGAATCCAATTGCATTTACTCCTCCAAATTGTTGAAGCATCATGTTTCTTCCTCCTTGATCCTACATTATACAAAATTCAACATCAATTAGTCCATGCCATGAAATACACTTAATAGAGAAAAATGTATTATACGAAACTTGTATGTTAGCAGATGATATATATAAAGTTAGATATTCAATATGATTCCTTATGCAGATGCTATATATGTTCGAAGAAAAGAGAAACAAAAGAAAACAAGTTTACAAATAAGCACTCAAATTAGGAATGATTATTGTTACTGAAGGTATAGATGAGGTAGTTATCTGCAATTTACCTAATAGTCTTTAGTAAGCACAAGTATCTACAACAAAAACTCAAACTAAGCACAGACAATATCCATACAAACAAATTAATCAAACCAATAACCTTATTCTCTCAAGCAAACTAATCAGTAATAAACTCACAAAAAATGAATCAAAACAGTAACCTTTCTCTCAAATAAACTAACTGATAGATAAGTAACTCACAAAAATCAGTGAACTTTCTTCTCGGCATGTGAAGAAACTCTGCATATTCAGGCGGCTCGTCCTCCGTCTTGTGGAGCACTAACTGATAGCAAATCACGTAAGCTACATGCATAACATATATTTTATTTATAGTCATATGGTCATATTGAAGATACATAAGGGCATTTTAATGTCCACATTTAATTCTCTGCTAACAACAGTCCAGCGTTATTTTACTTTAAAAAACTAATAATGATAAAACTCAATAAAATCATTATGCCCACATTACATTATCAGCTAAATAGCAGTCTATTATGTTTACTATAACATCAATAAACAAAATGTGTGACATGCTTCTTCCTTAATAAGCTCCTCCATTCTGCAATTACCTTGACCAGAAATCATAATTCTTCTATTCAATCTCTCAAAGGATTAGTTAATTCTGTGACCCAAAACTTCTAGCAATTATAAACCACAAGCATGATGTTCCCACCTTGTTTACTAAAATTCAAGCATGATGTTCCCAAAACTTGTTTGCTAAAATTCCCCTACTGCACCAGAGCAACTAAAGACAGGCAGAGCGTATAGGTTGATTCAGCAGCTGTGTGTGTTGTGTATTCACTAAAAGCAATAACGTAAGATAAATAGTAATTTACCTATATCCACTCCACATCTGCTTTGTTTCCACTACTTCAACATATCATCGAACACCTTATCTGCATCTTTTAGTGCCAATCTAAAACTTCCCCTACTGCACCAAAGATCATAAGTTGGCGAATTTCTTCACATTTTAACCAAATTATTTAGCATCCCATAATAAAAAAATGAAAACCTAGCACCTTTGAATGAAAGAAGTCAATCGAAACAACCACAAAAACCTAATTTCACACAACGAAGAACAACAAGTTACCAAAGAAACCAAAATAATCTGTTTCATAAACGAAAGAAAAAGGCATAATTCACTTATTACTACCACTTACTTCTTTCTGCAAGTAGAAACCATCTAAGATCATGGTTTGAGAGAAAATATGAAAAAAATCGAGAAGAAAAGAAAAAATTAGATTTTCCTCCTTCCTCTTTTCTCTTTGAGCGTTGAATTGGGAATTTCTAATGAATTTGAGAGGTAAAACCCTATTTAGCTAGTCGCGGAGGAAGAGGAGGGCGTCGACGGCATCGTCGTAGGCGGCGGGGAGGCGGTTCTCGGGGGCGAGACGGTAGGTGACGGAGGCGACGAGGGCGGGGATGCGGGCGGAGAAGGCGGTGGAGGAGAGGTGGACGAGGCCGGAGGCGGGCGAGAAGAGGACGAAGCCGCCGCCGTGGAAGTAGAGGATGACATGGAGCTTGGGGCTAGGGTTAGGGTTTGGGAGGTAGAGGCGGAGGGAGGTGTTGCGGGCTGGGTTGAGGGGGATGTCCCTGGAGAGGGCGGCGCCGGTGGTGGAGGTGGAGGTGGAGGTGGATGGGGATGAGGGGGATTTGGGGGTTTGTAGAGAAAAAGAGAGATTTGGGGGGTTTGTGGAGAGAGAGAGAGGGTTTGGCCTGTTTAAGGGTTTTAGATGGAGCGGGGAGAAAAACAGAGGCGAAGAAATTAAAAATAGGCGGGGAAATGAAGAAAAAAGAGAGGGAGGCGTTAAATTATTTTAGGCAACCTAGACGAAAATTCCGTCTAAGTTGAGTATTCATTTTAAAAAAAATAAAAAACGTCTAGATTGTCAATCTAGACGGAAATTTCCATCTAGATTGATTCAATCTAGACGGAACAAATTAGACGGAATTCTTTCCATCTAGTTTGCCTCAAACTAGACGGAAAAAAATTCCATCTAGTTTGTTCCGTCTAGTTTGTTTATTTTTCTACTAATGGTTATTAATAAATTAATATATTTTAAATATTTTAATATTATATAATATATTATAGTTCTTAATATGTTAAGAGTTTATTAATAGTACTTTAACAATATATTAGTATTTATGATATTAATAAATATTATTATATTATGAATATATTATTTTTACATTAACATTTGTTAGCAATAAATTATTTTATTATAAAAAATTATTTTATTTTATAATAAATTATATTATTTATTATATAATATATTAATATTTTATATATTATTTTACATTTACTATATAATATGTTATTATAATATTATTAGTATATTATTGTGTTATTATTAAATATGTTACTATTATATAATATTTTATAATTATTAATTTATTATAATTTATTTATTAAAAAGTTAATCATATTATAGCGATTATACTATTGTATAGTATATTATTATATTATTATTTATTATCAATAACTTTTTTATTATTTTTATTAGTTTATTTATATTTATTGTTATTTATTTATTATATAATACATTATTAACATATTAAATATTGGTATTTAATATGTTAATATTATTATATAAGATATTTTATTTGTTATATTTTGATATTATTTAATAAATATTACTAAGTCCACCGATTTATGATTTCATTTGATTGTTGACCTTCATTTGACTTTCATAAATATTTTCATTTGGCTTTCATGGATTCATAAATTTTCATGATTTTCTTTCATTTGGATCCTTGTTTTTGTTACTAGTGGAGTTTTATTGGTACTTTTGTTTTTAAGGTTTATTTTTTAGTCTGTTTTTATATATCTTATTGATATATCTATGTTTGAGACTTTTATAACACCTTTCATGATGATATATATATGTGTCTCCTTGAGTGTGAGTTATCATAATATTTTTATTTTTTTTCTCGTATCTCATATAATCACATATGTTTTTATATATGACTACTATTCTGCCTCTCTTCTCTATTCTTTTGTGAACACCAAAGGGGAGAAGAACTATGTGATATATGTGAGTTGTGATTTGGGATTAGAACGTGTTTTTGCTCACATATTGTGATGAAATATATCTATATATGTTTGCCTTATTATTTTTTCGATATATGCTCTGAGGCATTTTGATAGGGGGAGTTTTTTCCTATTTTGTTTATACTCACTGTGCTTATATGTAAGGGAAGCTTTTGCTCTCATTTTCTTATTATTTTCCCCTATTTTGATGTTGACAAAGGGGGGGTGAATAAGTGTATTATGAGTATTTCATTTTCTTTTGCTTACTATTAGTATCATGCATGAGGATTATAAATTGTATCTTCATTTGGTATCATGCATGTTTCCTATACTCATTGTGTAGATTGTTTGTCATCATCAAAAAGAGGGAGATTGTTAGGTCTCATGTTTATGAGCCTATTGTCTAATCTTGTGATGCTCCTGGGTTCACACAAGGCTGCAGTCCGAGGTGAAACCAAGAATATCAAACCTACCATGCACCACACCGTGCAATAACATGTTTCACCATCACAATTACTATCTCTCTAGAAGAATCAACAATAGGTGTAGGTACAAAGCAAGTAAAAGGTTTTACAACGAGTACTTGATGAAATGATGTAACATCAAATTAACACATCTCCTCAACCAAGTAAACTGGAATACATAGACAAAGTCTGAAATGAATAACAAAAATCTGGAGATCTCAATATGTCTCAAAGTACATAATATCTGATATAGGAAACAAGGCACACTGCCTTTACAACTCTAGAACATAAACCTCTTAAGTCTAAAAATGTCTCAAGTGGAGTACAAAATAAAATATAACTAAAAAGACAGCTAAAGCTAAAGTGCATCGCCATCAACCTGCGACTCTCCGGGCTTCTGACTCGTTACCTGAAAGGGGAGGGACAACGAGCGTCAAAGCGCTAGCGAGCAACATCACAACCAACCCCCAGGGAAAGGGCTCGTTGCATACAGAAAATATAGTTATCACAGCATATATAAATATATATAAACAATTGTCCTAATAGAAATGGGTTTAAGAACTTAGGGAATCTCAACACGAGCCTAGGTACGTCGAGCGAAATAATCCAAACAAGGAAACCCTCATGTATATACCTTGTATCTCAAATTGAAAATCCCTAAGTTCCAAACCCGGAGTCTAATACATGAACAATAAAGAAAAGATAACAATCCCTTTTCTAATAATAAACATATTTATGTCAAAATCTCGTAGTCGAAATAAGTGTTATGCACAGCTCATGACACTATCATGTCCAACTACATTAAAATGTCATACTCAATACCCAAATGTATATTATGCTCAAGGTTTAGCAAAAATTGCCCAACACGGGGTCTTTAGTCGCTTATAGTCCAACACGAGGACTTTAGTCGCTTATAGTCCAACA
>BQKN01065642.1:228123-240248 GCA_022839385.1 Asparagus kiusianus | reverse complement strand
GACTCATAATTTTTATGAGTCGACTCAGCAGAAGAAAAATGGGAACATGACACGATATCATGAGTCGACTTATGACAGGCGTGAGTCGACTCAACCTGATCAGTCGACTCATGACATGTTATGAGTCGACTCATGAACAAAAATCTGCATACTTCGATTTCTTTTGCACACGATTTGCAAACTTGCAACTCATCCTCATACCTGAGGCATATACACATGCTCATAGGCTCAAATATCATTTTCCATGCATGACCATGCAACAAAGATATTTATAATATAGATTAAATATCTTTATTCACTCATATTCACACTTGTAAGTTGTCAAAATCAACGGGGTCTTACAAATCTGGTTTTGATGATTAAAAAATAATTCCTAACAATATTTTTTGAGTATTTGCATTTGCTTGTTAGGTATCCTACACAAGAAGTTGGTTGGAATTGAGTGCTAACGATGATATTCAAGGAGGTTGGTTAGAATTAAGCGCTAACGATGATATTCAAGAAGGTTAGAAGGAAATTAGAATGAAACCGTCGTAATTCAAGTCAAGATACATTATCGCTTCTCCAGCTACCAAGATCGATCTTCATGAAGATTATTAGCTTGGTATAGTGTTTATTAGTTTTAGGTGTTTATACTTTACGTGTTTATACTTAAAGCTCAAACCACACACATACATGTTTCGTTTTATCACTTTCAAGTTTAGCCATATAAATATGAAACTAATAGAAATATTTATATACATACATACTAGTTTCTTATTTATCGTCTTTTTGGAAAAATAACATTTTGCGGATTATAGACTTAATAATATTATACATCTTTTCAAAAGTCTATGAATCCATTTCTAAGAGTGTTTGAAATAATTTAATCAAAATCAAGTATTCAATAATTTCATATTTTTGATTCTGTTAAATCATATTTATCGTTTACATACCATTTTGCAAAGCAGTGTGATTTTACAAATGTGAAGTGCTATTTCAGAAATTTCTTCTATAACATGTTTATTTTCATATTTATAAATGTTTTCCTAAGTTTTACTATTTTTAGAGTTGATTTACAATTTTTAAATGAATTTAGAAAATTAACTCTTCAAGATAAAACAAGTATTTGAAATATCAGTTTTTCGGTAGACCAATAAATCAAACCAGTCGATCGTCCAAATTTTTTTTTAAAACATCTGATTTTACAGTCTGTCAGTCATCTGATTACTTGTATCAGTCGACCGAGTACAGTATTTTCAGTCGACTGATGAAACATTTCAGTCAACTTGCCAGTAGCAAATTTTACAGCATTCTGTATTACAGACAATCAGTCGACCGGTTGTGTTTTTCAGTTGACTGATCAACGACTATTTTACAGAAACGACTAGTTTCTGATTTTCTTTGCTTTTGAGGCTATAAATAGTCCTCAAGCCTTAATTTTTCATAATAGTTTTTCACAAGAAGTTTTGGGCAGTTTGTTTCTAAGTTTTTGAAAGATCAAAGTGTGTTTGTTTATGTGAAAAGAGTTTCACAAAGAGAAGGATCTCAATTTCATTGTTGAGGCGTTCATCCTCAAATCTCAATCTGTCTTTGTTTTGGAGAAAATTTTCTAAACTCTTCTTCTAGCTAATCCATATTTTGATTATCATACATAAGCTAGATTTATTTGAGTTTAATTTTATTTTACTCATTGTTTTTACACACACCCACTTGAGCTTTAGTATTTCAAATTTGGTATAATTGGGTTGTGAGAGTGATTCATTGAGAGAGCTTATATTTCAATCTCATTTGTATTAGAGAAGAATATCCTTATTCGCACTTATTGTTGAAACACGTTGTAATACATAAGAACACTTAGAGGAGTGGTTGGGAGAGACCGGGGTTAATTTCAAGAGGAGTGAGTAAGTTATAAAGCCTAGGGAGAGGTTATAAATCCAAACACTTGAGGAATGTAACATAGGTAGTCAAACACTTAGAGAAGTGTACCTTGTGGGATTGACATCGTGTATTGTAAAAGTTTTTGGTGATCTTTGAAAACCGTATTGTGTAGTTATTTTAAGTTATAGTGGAGATCTCCTAGAGGTGAGGGGTAGAGACGTAGGTCGAGGGTTGATCGAACTCCGTGATCATATCGTTTATTTGCGATTGTCTTTTACACACTATTTCTCTTTATATCTTATGCTTGTTGTTTATATCGCCTATTGTCTTTTACTTATCCTTACATATCTCATTGTATATCATATTTGCTAGGATATTGTATTATAAGTTTTTTAATTGGCATCGTAAATCAGATTAGATTAGCAATTACCCTATTTACCAGATTAGCAATCACCCTATTCACCCCCTCTAGGGTACTTTCAAACTTCACAAGCTGACTTGATCGTCGGAGGTATAATAGGGGAACCAAGCCCCGTCCTCTCACGAGTTTATATTTGTACATGCTAAAGTTACTAAACTCAAGACCAGATATTCTAAGAAGTGAGCGGCCCCTAATCAATCTCACTCCATCATATATTTGACTATTTGGTTACTTAACATCAACAGTTTGGCACCCACCCTGAGGCCTTCTTTCTTTATTAAGAAAATATATCTGGTTTTGAGAATAGGGTTGATCAGTCTCACCCTGTAGAACCACACCAGAGCTATGTTACTCAAGCTCAGCTTGAAGAAATAGCTCAAAATATTTCTCAATCTCTCCAACAATAACTTGCTACCTTCACTAGTGAGCTCCTCAACCAGCTTTTGCAGCCGCAACAAGCTACTTCAGCTATCCCCCCCACCTTCTAAAGACCTACAGTCAGAGACTCACCCTCCTTCTAGAGTACAACAAGTAGTCTCACCTCGAACTCCTCATGCTACTGCCAAATAGCTGAGCGATCGAGTCGAGTACGCGACTCTGCCACCTCATTGGTCGACTCGCCCCGAAGAGCCTCGCCGACGTCTCCTCCCTCATCCTTAAGTCATCAGCAAGAGCCCCGGTCCTGGTCACCCTAGAGACCTCACTAGGGGAGCAATATCTAAGACTCTCCCCTATTAGCATGCCTCTCCAGTCCCCTCTACTACCGTAGGGGCCTTTAGATACAATCGAGTGTACATACCAGTCGCAGAAGCCATCGGAGGAACAACCCCTCTTTCAGATGACCTCATGAATGCCCTATGTGAGAAGTTCAAGATGGCTCACGTGGAGAAGTACAAGGGCAAGTGAGATCCCTCCGAGCATGTGCAGAACTACTATGATGTGATGAGCATGATCCAAGCATCGGAAACAGACATCTGCCGATGCTTCCCCATCACTCTTTTGAAATTGCTCTGATACCAAATGAAAGCACCCTAATGCCACCAGGAAAGAACCTTAGAGGGGGGTGAATAGGGTTTATGCTAATCTAATCCGATTTATGCCAATTAAAAACTTTACTAATAAATATATCCTAGCAAATAAGATTATGAACAATATATGTGTAAGGATATACAAATAACACAATGGTAAATAATCTAAACTAGATAGTGAGCAATATAAACAACAATCAATATACAAAGGCGATACAAAAATAAGTGCGCCAATGCAATCACAAATAAATAATATGTTCACGGAGTTCGGTCTCCACGACCTACGTCTCCGCTCCTCACCTCGAGGAGATCTCCACTATTATGACACACCCAGTTTGGAAGCTGGAACTTATCTACACACTCGGTTTTCTAGTTTATCGAAAACTTTACAATCTCACACTCTTACAATCACACTTACACCCTCTAAGTGTTGGTCTCTAGCCCGTATCTTCCTAAAGTGTTAGGAATTATAACCTACCTCTAGGCATTACCACCTATCCCACTCCTCTTGGGACGCCCCCGTCTCTTACCACATACTGCTCTCGGTGTACAAGTGTATTACAACGTGTATCTCACAATGAAAGTACAAATACAATATTTGTTCTCTAATATAAGATGAGAACTAAGTGTAAGCTCACTCTCAATGTAACAATCCAACAACCCTAAATTATACTATGTATGAATTACTATAAGCTCAATAGGTTGTGTGTGAACAATAAGATAAATCAAAACTAAACTCAATGTAATTCTAGCTAATGGAAATTATAATCAAAACAAATAAATAGCTAGAGTTGAGTTTAAGGAAACTTCTCTATAGATCAAGAGAGAGAGGGAGAAGAGTTGAATGCTCAAACACCAATGGATGATCTTCCTCAAGCTTTTGTGAAATTGTCTTCACAAAACAAACTCTCAAATGCTTAAAAGATTTTTAAACAAACTTAAACCAAACATTAAACTATTGTTAAACTTTCTTAAAACATTCTCTTGTATATTTAGAACTGAGGATATGTGGGGGTATTTATAGGAACTCTAAAGCCAAGAGAAAACAAGGTAAAAAGACTAAAAACCTAAATCTGTAAAAGGCTAAAAAAACTAGCCGTTATAGCATTAGTCGACTGACGACTTTTATCAGTCGACTGATGAGCTGACCGTTAGAAGCGTTTTCCAGCTCATCAGTCGACTGACGGACCTTATCAGTCGACTGGTCAGTCGACCAAAATAAAACAAAAACTTTTTTAAATTACAGACACTTTCTTCAGTCGACTGATCGGTCGACTGATTTCATCAGTCGACTGATTGGTCGACTGATTTTATCAATCGACTGACCAGTCGACTGTTAACAGATATATAACCTATTTAAAGCAGAAATCTGATTTTTAAACTACCTTAAAAATATCAAACAAATTCAAAAAAATGTAAAACTTTGGGAAATGATTGTAGACATGATAATACACATGTTATAAAAACTGGTTTTCAAAAAACATCTCTTATTTATAAAATATCATCATTTTGCAAATATGTCCAAAACATGAAAACATGAGATACTTGAATTTTGATGTTTTGACATAAACCAAGTTTTGAAACTTTGTAAAATAATTTTATAGACTTGATAAAAAGTATAAACTATAGTTGTTAAGTCTATAAACCATATAAACAAAAAACACAATATTTTTCCAAATACAATAGAATATGAAACATATAGAAGTGTATATGAAGATATATATTGTTTCATATCTACATAGTAAACCAAAAATATATGTATATATATACATATATATAACTATATATATACAAAACCAAAACGTGTATGTGTGTATATAATTTAGCTTAAAGTACTAACACACATAATATAAAAACCTAAACTAAATTACCCAAACTTGATCTTGATCTTAAATAAGCTCTTCTTGGTAAACTTACGGATGAAGCTTGAACTTGAATCTTTAACTTGAATTATATTACTTCATTCCATTATTCCACCAACCTCCATTAGATATGATCGTGAATGCTCGATTCCATCCATCCTCCAACTTATTGTTTGCCTAGAATAAATACAAAACACAAACACTAGACAAATAACATTAGTTATAATTTTTTTGTTAATCATCATCAAAATAAAAGGACCCAACATCTTTCAGGGAGTGCCAAGCTCTGGTGGAATGCTTTTGAGAAAAAGTTGTTAGACCCTAGAGGGGGGGTGATTAGGGTCTTATGCTAATCTAATCTGATTAAATGCCAATTAAAATTAATTAACAAATTATATTCTTGCAAGATAGATATACAAAGAGTTATGTGCAAGAATATGCAATATACACAAGGTGATATATCCTAGCAAAGAGGTATACAATATGATAGAAATGTATGCAAGGATATATAAACAACACAAGGGTAAAAAATCTAAACAAGATAGTGGATCATATAACTAATGAGCTAGTGGCAATGGCGATATAACATATGAGCATGAATATAAATGAACGCCAAAGCACATTCAAACACACTATATGATCACGGAGTTCGGACCTTCCGTCCTACGTCTCCGCTCCCCACTCCCGGGGAGAAATCCACTAACACAATCCGGTTTGGAAGCCGGAACTTCTTCTACACACTCGGTTTTCTAGCTAACCGAAAACTCTACAACTCACACTCTTGCAATCACACTCTACACCCACTAAGTGTTGGACCTAGCCGTGTCTCCCTCAAGTGCTCGGTTACAACCTCTTCCTAGGCACGTCAACCGACGCCACTCCTCTTGGGATGATCCCCGACTCTCACCACACACTCTCACTCGGTGTACAAGTGTATTACAAAGTGATCTCACAATAAGCACAAATATCATAAATGATTGTTCTCTCTAACAGGGTGAGAACTCAATTTGGCTCAACTCAATGTCACACAATCCCACAACCTAATTATATAATGTATGCAAATACAATAAGCTCAATGGTTGTGTGTGTAAACAAGGAGATATAAATAAAAACTTAACTCAATAAGAACTAGCAATAAGATTGATATGAAATACAATAGTAGAAATGCTAGGAAATAGAGTTAAGGAAACTTCTCTATAAATACAAAAGAGAGGATGATGAAGTGTTGAAGATGAATTCTTCAATAGCTGATGAAAAGCTCCTCTTTGTAACAGCAAACCCAAAACAAACTTAAACCAAACTAAACGAGCTTAAACCCTTGTTTAAAAACTTTGTTTAAAAACTTCTTTTTTAGCTTGAAAAGACATCAGCAATAGGGTATATATACCCTCTCAAAGCTCAGCCAAAAACACAAGTAAAAAGACAGAAACAGACCCCAAGCAACGGTAATAAAACTAGCCGTTGGAAGCTGAAAAAGACATCGTCGATCGACCGAAAAATTCGTCGGTCGACCGAAAATTTCATCGGTCGACCGATAGCTCTCTGTCAGCCCAGTGAACTTTTGTCCTCAGGTTCGGTCGACCGGTGCGGTCGACCGAAAACCGATATATGAGAATCTGAAAACTGTTTTGCTGATTTTAAAATGCTGTTTAAAAATATCAAACAAATTCCAAAAAATGTAAAACTTTGGGGAATGATTGTAGACATGATAATAAACATGCTACAACGACTGGTTTCGAAAAAGAACTTCCCAAATGAAAAATATCATCATTTTACAAAATAGTCCAAAACATGAAAATATGGGATACTTGAATTTTGATGTTTTGACATAAACCAACTTTTGAAACTTTGTGAAATGTTTTTATAGACTTAGTAAAACATGTATAAACTGATATTGAAGTCTATAAACTAAGAATACAATATTTTCACAAAATTGCATATTTTATGCAATGTTATCAAAAACGCAATAGAGTATGAAACATATGAATATATATATGAATGTAAATTTGTTTCATATCTATATAGCTAAACCAAAACACAATAATAAATATGAAATGTGTAATCTCATATTTATGAACATGAAAACTCAAAACTATGTATGTATATATATACCTATATATATACATGAAAACCAAAACATATATGTATATATGAAACTATATATATATATACATGAAAACCAATATAATGTGTGTGTGTAATATTGAGCTTAGAGTATCTAACACACATAATATAAAACCTAAACTACATTACCCAAGCAATCTTGATCTTCAATTAAGCTTGACTTGGTACACTTGCGGATGAAGCTTGAACTTGATCTTTAACTTGAATTGTATGGGCTTCAACCCGACATTTCCGTCAACCTCCATTGGATATCATCGTTGAAGCTCTATTCCATCCATCCTCCAACAACGTTGTTTGCCTAAAATAAATACAAAAATACAAGCACTAGAACAAACAACATTAGAAGTAAATTGTTTGTTAAACATTATCAAAACAAGAAGGCTAACAAAAGTTTATCAGCAGCTTCCAACAACTCAGCTAGAAGTTCATCCATCACTTTCTAGCTGATACCAAGCAGAAACTGCCCTATTATGTGTTGATCCAGATGAGGCAAGAGCCTGGAGAGAGCCTTCGAGCCTACTTCAAGAGGTTCCAGGCGAAGAGGCTGGAGGTCAACAATCTAGGTAGTGTTGTTGCTATGTCCGCTCTTGTAGCTAGCTTGCAGAGTAACGAATTGGCTGACTCACTTGCCAAGAAGCTAGTCACCAATTATGAGTAGTTGATAGTCAAAGCTCATGGGTACATGGATATGGAGGATGTCTAAGCTTATAAGGCAGCAGCCAGGGCCATAGAGACCTCCACAACCACGACTTTAGCACTAGCACCGCTCGCACCAACAACAACACTGGTGATGGTGCTGACACCAGAGTCAGCTAGAGGCCCCTCTTCGAGGTAGGAGTGGTCAAGAGACCACCCGAGAGTCGACTCCTGCTTTAATTGGTCCGACAGGAGGGACCGACAAAGGGACCAAGCACCAAGGCTTGTTCTCATAGTTCTCGACACCTCCCTCACAAAAGCTCTCATCCAAGTCCAGAAGGAGGGGCATCTCAAAGATCCTGCTCCCAAGATGATGTCGGATCCTCGAAGCTGAAACATCAGGCAGTATTATCGCTACCACAAGGATCACGACCACCTCACCAATGACCGTCACATCCTAAAGAGAGACATCGAGGACCTAATCGAGAGAGGGTACTTGAAGAAGCTCATCTCTCAGAGAGACCAGATGGAAGCTCCCCTAGCCAAGGCAGATAGAGAGATCAAGAGAGAGGGTATCTTGTTTGATGACATCTCTTCTCCATTTAGATTTTTTTCCTTCCTTTGTCTTTTCAAGTTTTAAGAGATCATCTCTTTCTCTTAGGGGGTGTTTGGTTGCATAATTTTATAGAAAAGTTTTCTTAAAATGTCTGACAATGACAATTCTATAATTAAAAATTTTCTATAGATTTTCGTAAACTGTGTTTGGTTCAAAAAAATTTACAGAAATGTTTTCTGTAAAGTACAAAAAAGTATTAAAATTTACAGAAATCAATTTCCTCTCATAATGGACGGAAATCACGCAGAAATCTGACACTACATTGACAATTTTCTATAAAGTTAACACTTTTTTATAAATTTAGGGGGTGTTTGGTTCAATTTCTATAAATTATAGGAAATCTTGCTATTTTTATAAAATAATGGGTCATTTTCTTGTTTTGAACCAAACAAGCAAAGTAAAAAAAATAAGAAAATTAGTACTTTTGACTTCTCAAAACTTTTCTTATAATTTTTTAAGAAATACAAGATAATCATATGCTGAGTGGAAAATATTTCCTATAATTTATAGAAATTGAACCAAACATCCCCTTATGCAACCACATAATTATTGGGGTAGGCTATAAACGGGTTTATTTAGATGCCGTTTATTTAGATCCGACCCATAAACCGGATGGATACGGATAGAAAAGTACATGCCAAGCACCCACTAACAACAGTGCAACACCAATGACTTGATCGTCGCCGTCTCTTGGATTCGTCAGACGTAGCCCCAGTTGCCAGTTGGAACCCTAGCTCCTAAATCGCACCCTCGATTAAGAATTCCTACGACTTTGAAGACTAAGAGGTTGAATTTCGTTTCTTTTCAATTTCTTTTCAATTTCGATTAAGAATTCCTGCGACTTTGAAAAGTAAGGGGTTGAATTTTTCTCCTTTCTTCAGCAAGATCTTCTCTTTTTTAATATAATTTTTTTAGATGGAGAGATCTGTTGCTTCGTTAACGTACGAGGGTTCGGTTTCTGAGGCAATTGTTGAAGCACAAAGGCAGAAGAAACTGTTTGTGGTTTACATTTCAGGTGCACTGATTTCATACACTTCGTAAAAGAATTAGTTTTTTTATTAGTATGTCTGTGATTTTATGCAGTATGCTTGATTTTGATGTTTTAAAGTGTACGGAAAAAAATTAAAAGAAGAAGAAGAAGAGGGAGGGGGGGAGAAATATTTTCGGACAATTTCTAGTTAATTGTTGTATTCCAGTATAATTTGAGAGAATACATGGAGAAACAAATAAAAATCAGTACAGATGGTCGTTGATAAAGGTTGCATGTAGTTTGATAGAGCTCTGGGCAAGAACGTGTGAGTTCAATGCACTATTTTTTCTAGGACGTTCTATGATCTATTGTTTCTGGGACTACTGTATTCAGGAGATCATAGTTGTGTGAATCCCTGGAACCCCCTCCCCCCAACTGTCGTACAGCTCCTGCAAACTGATTCTCGGTACATTTGCAAACCGATTGTCTTCGATACACGAACGGGTTCCCCAAGATTGGCGTACCACTTACAAGTATGCTGGGTGGAAAGTCAGTGCACATGCGCAAGAACACAATGCAACGTGTGCAATCATGTGAAGGGTGATGCACAATAGAATATATGAGCCAATGATTTTACTGTAACTAAATACTTATGTTAATAAAATATAAAATGAAACCATGATCCCAACACAAGCTCTTTGGAAAAAAAGAACAAATAAACGAACTCCATAAAAAAGAAGTATTCAACTATTTTGTATAAAAAAATATTAAATTCATAATTAGCTTTTTAGTTTTCCACTATATACTTCGGAAAATTTTAAGCGCATCCGAAAAATATTTACGATGCACCACTAACCAAACTTGCATACCGAATCCAACTTTTCTAAGTAACGAATTGCATACCCGAATTCGTACCGTGACCCGCTACATATTGCGTATTGTGTAACTATGAACAAGATAGTCGTGCTGTTAAATTTTCCATGTATATGTTGATGACTACCTTTATATGAACCATGACGTCTCAATAGAATATGGACCAAATATACGTCGTTTTCTTTATACACCTCAGAACATCCTCCTAGAACAAGCTTTAGGGAGGAGACATCATCAACGCATCAATCATCATAAGACAGTAGACTTGGGCTTTATAAGATTTAGTTCCTGAGAACCAGTGGCATATAGCTTATAAATTGCAACTCCATTCGACAATCTGCAACTTGTATTGGAAGCCTAATGTGCCGTGACTGCTAATTTTTCAGTGCAACCAATATATTCTAGTTTTCTTGTTTATCTTTTCATGTAAATATATTATTATTCACGTCCTGGAAACACAAACTCTTGTGTGATGCATGTATTCTATCATGCGATAAAATGCACCATGGGCTGGTCGAGTCAATCTTCTGAACATTGGCCGGATATGATATGAAATGAACCATATAACTACATGAAATGCTTCCCCTACAAGGTTTAGGTTATTTTCTTTGATTACCTTTACCGTAATCTTTATTCTTAGCGTTACGATCATTACACTTTTTCCTCTGATACATTGTATGAAGATGACAGAAAAAAGATGGCTTCCATCAGCTTCTAAATATTAAAATTCAGGGACCTTATATTGTAGATGTTGTTTATGATTGCTTATCTTCTACAATTTTCTTATTGTATCATTTCACTGTATGTTAAGTTGCGTGTTTGATTTACACTATACATGTTACTCTTTTTCCAGGTGATGATGAAAATTCAATACATCTAGAGCGGACAACTTTGGTGGATAATAATGTAAGCTTATAACAACCACAATATCGCCATCAATACCACATCACAACACCCCTTCCCTCTCCCAACAAAAAAAAAAGAACCAAAGAAGAAAAAAGAAAAGATAAAGAAAGAGAACATCTAACCCCACATCCACCTTATACATACTACCTCATCTTCTCGCATCCTTGTTACATGGTATACTAATATATCATTTGTCACGTAGATCACTTGTTTTTTCCCCTGTTCTACAAATTCTCAGGTGGCAGAATCCATGTCAAGATATTGCATCTTCTTGCATCTCATTCGTGGAAGCATTGATGCACTACAGTTCTCTGCCATATGTATCCTCCGCGATTTGTATTCACTTTAAGCTTGAATTTATTGGGTTATAGACTTAGCGTTTTTCCATGACATTTTTCATCTGATTATTGAATACTAACATACGTTGACACCAATTGTTCCTCAGTTTGAGGGAGAGGAGAAGAGTGATTTTTTTCCTTGCCTTGTTTTTAGGGGGTGGGGGGTGGGAGAGTTTGAGAGTTTATTTGGGAAGGCTTAATTGCAATTTAATACCTTATAGTTTCCCATACTTTACCCTTAGATACCTCACTTGTTTTTAGTAGCACTTATATACCTTGAGGGTTTTTAAAACTTGAAACTTATATACTCCCACTTGTTTTGGCAGCACTTATACACCCTAAAGATTTAAAAACATGCACTTAAATACCCTCAGTTATGCAAACTTGAGGATATTTAAGTGCAAGTTTTAAAAAACTTTACGGCATTTAAGTGCTAGTTTTAAAAACTTTAGGGGGTTAAGTGCAAATTTTAAGAACATTAGGGTATATAA
>BQKN01065642.1:184700-198202 GCA_022839385.1 Asparagus kiusianus | reverse complement strand
TATATATATATATATATAAACTTAAATCATGGATATTCTCAAAACGACTACTCATATCTTATTATTTGTAAAACTACCCCTCAAATCATAAATTTTTGGAGGGGGTGGGATCCTAAATCAATTTTGATAGATTAATTTGTAACTGAATGCAAAAATTAGATTAATTTGTAACTGAATGCAAAAATTATCAATAAAATAGTCAAAATTTTACTCACCAAGTTGATATTTTTTTGATTTTAGGGGTGTTCCCCCCCCCCCCAAAGTCGACGATTTGAGGGGTATTTTTGCAAACACTAAGATTTGAGAGATAGTTTTCAAATGTCCATGATTTAAGGGTATATATGCAAATAACTCTTTTTTATTTGCAATGGTAAGTCGAAAAATAATGGCATTTCTAGAACAAAATTTTTTGGTTTGGATAGAGAAGAGGGTAGGGTAGGGGAATGATTGAACTAAACCCAGGGGAAGGGAAGCTAGAGGAAGAGAGTATGATGTAACTAATTGTATTTGAATAGACAACAATAGAATGAAGAGGAAGGGAGAGTGATAAAACTAATTTGTATTTGTTTGGAGTAGAAAATAGGAAAAGAAGGGAGAAAGTCACTTAAAATCCAATCCATCCTCTCTCTCAATTTGGCCACTTCATGAGGTTTAAAAAAGGTAAGGAAATTTACTCCTTTTTAACCCTCCTAATCCTTCCTCTCACTTAGTACAAAAATGTAAACAAACACAATTTTAAGATAGTTAGCATTGTAACTTCCCAAGCTTCTCTCCCTTCCGCTCTTAAAAAAAGCTATTCAAACCCACCTTATTTTGAACGTGAAATAGGCTACAATTTAGGGGTGCAAAACCATATAATCTAGAAAAAAAATCTATAACTGTATCCGTTAGGTTACAAATATGGTTACTAAAATCTATAACTGATAGGATATGGTTGTGAATATGGTTATATAGTGAAATATCTAGATCTGTATCCAAAATATCCGAATATACATTGATCATACATCTACTTAATACTTAGATTAATAGATTTGAGACTAATTTTCATCATTAAGAGATCTAATTTAGCTTTATAGATATCGTGAACACATTAATAAACTCTTTTGTATCATAGGAGCTATATTTCTTCTTCTATATTATCTGGTTTTCTCATATCCGATTTGTATCCGCATGCGCACGTGCACACATACATATACATACCTACATACACACACAAATACGATTTTAGTAGATATGAATATGATAAGTATCATATATGAGCTGTATCCGAACCTCATGCATCCCTCCCACGATCCTTCCAACAGCTAATTTGGCAACATTCCAGAGCAACGTTAATCAAGAGACAGAAAATGAGGGGTTTTTCAGTTATTCTGAGCTTTTAATTAATAACTATATTTTTGGTTGTTTCTATGACGATCAAGTCAGTATTTTGATCTTGACTGGGAAAATCAAAGACAAATTGTATAGGAAGTTATTCAAAGTTACCAAAAAGCAAAAGAAGTTACCTCATGAAGTGTAATTCCATTTTATAGTGGATCAGAGGGTTATGAAGGTAACTTTGGATGAGTCTAGTCAGGCTGCTGAGTCAGCATATACCTTCCAAGTGTTGGCCACGGAAGAAAGTGAGTCATCTACTCATTTAATGAGGGAATGACAACATGTGCTTGGAGCTGACTGGGTCCAATGAGTCATAAAGACTATGGGGCTAGAGTAATAATGATTTTGACATAACAGTTAATGTGAGAGCAGTCGGCTAGCGAGATGTTCGAGGTATGTCGTCTCTCTATTTGTTTGGTCAAGGGCCGAGAAACACCGCCTTTTTAGTCAGTCTCACAAGTTGTCAGCTAACACAGTAGATTGAGTGCAGGTTGCTTTAGGGTCAATCAGGTAAGGTGGCTGACAAGTACCGCCTTTTTGACTGGGCTATGCAAGTTATTGGCTGACATAGTAGGCCGAGTGCGTGTTTCTCTAGGATCGATCGGTTGAGGTGGCCGACAAGTACCGCCTTTTGACTCGGCTACACAAGTTGTCGGCTAAAGCAGTAGGTCAGAGGAGTGGTTTGAGTCATCTCGACCTCAATTCGTCTAATTAGGTGAGGGGTAAGACACATGTCGACTTCTCAAGAGAGATTAGCACTTGTTGATTTTCCAGTCTATAACATGTATATCTAAAATTTATTTTTATATCAAAATGAGCAAGACTTTTAAGTGCCATTTGGTAAGGGTAAGGGGTTAAAGGAAAAGAATTAAGGGGAAGGACTAACTTAATTAACACTTCAAGAGAGCTTAAAAATAATTTAATTGTATTTTGATTTGATAGTCAAGAACAAAGGGTTAAGATTTTTTTTGTTTGGCAAATAAATAAGGGTTAAGAAGGCTAGTTGCCATAACTATTCTAAATTATGTTCTTATTTTGTTTAAGTTTTATTTCTTATTTCAAGAGGGAGTAACCATAAATAAGAGGTTAACTAACTTTAACCCTACGGCCTCGTTTGGCAAAGGTTTAAGGAAGAGAGATTAAGGAGAAGGATTAACGTAGTTAGCCCATCCGATAACCCGAATGACTAAATTGTTAACCTGTTAAATAATTTTTACTTTAGCCCTTGTGATAATTTTTAGTGTTTGGGAATAATGAGGATTTTGATTATTTTCTTTATAAATAGATGGGTTAACTCTTAACCTTCTAAATAGGAGTATTAGTAAATCCCTTATTTTAAGGGGTTAACTCATTTTAATCCCTACAGAAGAGTTAACTTAACCATTCTATATTTTTTGTGTTTGACAAACTATATATGGTTAGCTCACTTTAACCATTGAATATATTTTTTTGTATTTGACAGGCTAAGAAGGGGTTAAGTCTTCTTAACCCCTCACTTAACCCGTTGCCCAACGGCACCGTAAAATGTTCGTTAACCCTTTCATAAAATTAACCTGTTTGGATGGTTAACGAGGGATGGGTTAAACCCCTTTAACCCTTCTCTTAACCCCTTGCCAAATGGGGCAAGTCAATTACTCGTTGGAGTTTGATTAAAAAAAAATCACTAGAGTTTTTGGCGTTGATTTGATCAATTGTGCATAAATAAGCCTTTATCATCCCATATCTCATCTATGCTAGTTGTTAGTTTGTATGAGAATATAGTCTATAAAGCTCCTAAATTTTATCTTTTCTTCCCCTCTAATAAGCCTCCAACCTTATCTTTTTGACAAAGAAGCCTCCATGTTCTTACTTTTTACTCTAAGAAGCCCTTTTTTTATTTATTTTATTTATAATATACAAAGAAACCCTAAGTCTTATTCCTCACTTCTAATAATCCCCCAACTTTTCTTGCAAGTCTTATCCGGTTTGTAATGTTTTTTGCATCCGCGCAAAATTTTAAAAGAACTAAAATTATATATTTAGGGATTATAACCACCTAAACTTCCACTTAAATAGTCAATTTATTACAATAGTCATTAGGAGTCTTTAGCTCATAGCCAAACCCAACAAAGGAGGATACCACGACTTTCTTATTCCCATTCCTGATGTGCACGTGCCGCACACCTGACCTAGTCTTTACAGTTAGGGCCCGTTTGGTTGGTTTCCTAAAAACCAAGAAAAGGAAATCAGTACAAGGAAATCAATAAAATAATATTTTTATCCATTTTCATCCCTAAAACTCACCCACAACATCTAATAAAATATTATTTTTATCTTCCAACTCATCTCATTTCATCTCCTTTCTTACCTTTAAAAATAAACCAAACACAAGAAATATGTCACATCATCCAACTCATCACAACTCATCTTATCCCATTTTTAAAAATCACACACACCATCCAATAATATTGTGACAACCCATCTCATCTCATTAAACCTTCACTTCCATCCATTTCCTCAAAAAAAAAAACAAGAAATTGATTTCCTTAAGTATGTGTCACATCATCCAATAATATACCTCCAACTCATCTCATCTCATCTATTTTCTTATTTTTAAAAACGAACCAAACACAAACAACCACAAAACATCATCTAATAATATACCTCTAATTCATTTCCTTATTTTTTTAACCAACCAAACAACCTCAAAACAATTTTTTTTTAAAAATCACTCACATCATCCAATAATAAAGTGACAACTCATCTCATCTCATCTCTTATTCTATAATTTCCTTCTTTTTTAAACCAACCAAACAACCTCAAAACAATTATTATAGGAAATAGATTTCTTTGATTTCCCAAAAAAAATTGCGAAACGAACAGCCCCTTACACTACATCACGAATTTTTATGTTCCTTTGCTTCCGTCTCAGATAACAGACATAACTGTCACCCCCATTTCAAGAACACTATGAACGAAATCTCTAACACTCTAAAATCCAAACTTATCAACCTCCTACAACAAGCAGAACCACCTACCAGAAATCTCCCCCAACTCTACTCTCTCCTCCTCACTTCAGGCCTCACTAAACACCACCCAATCGCCGTCAAGCTCGCCGAGCTTCTCCTCAATCTCAACAATCCATTTTTAGCCTATAAAGCCCTCAAACAATTCCACCACCAACACCAAACCCCCTTCCTCCTCAACTCCCTAATCTCCGGCTTCACGAGAACCAACAACCCACATTCATCCATTTTGATCTATAATCTTATGGTGGGTGATGGGATTTACCCTGATAAGTACACTTTCCCTATGATATTGAAATCATGTGCGAGGTTCTCAGGGTTCCGAGAATCAAAACAGCTCCATGGAGCTGCGATTAAGATGGGTTTTTGTTGTGATATATTTGTTCAGAATTCTTTGATCAATGTGTATGGTGTTTGTGGGGAGTTTGGTAGTGCAAGAGAGGTGTTTGATTTTATGCCTGTGAGAGATGTGGTCTCTTGGACTGGATTGATTTCTGGGTATGTTAAAGGTGGACTCTTTAGTACTGCGCTGAGATTATTTGGTGAAATGGATGTGGATCCAAATGTTGCAACGTTGGTGAGCGTGCTTGTTGCGTGTGGGAGAGTGGGAGAGTTGAAGATTGGAAGGAGAGTACACGGGTTGATCTTGAAAAGTGAGGTTGAGATAGGTTTGATTGCTGGAAATGCTCTTCTTGATATGTATGTGAAGTGTGAGCAAATGGATGAGGCAACAAGAGTTTTCCAAGAGATTTCAAATAAAGATATCGTCTCGTGGACCAGTTATG
Source organism: Asparagus kiusianus (assembly GCA_022839385.1). Classification (NCBI taxonomy): domain Eukaryota; kingdom Viridiplantae; phylum Streptophyta; class Magnoliopsida; order Asparagales; family Asparagaceae; genus Asparagus; species Asparagus kiusianus. The sequence continues at coordinate 193,035 of BQKN01065642.1, read as the reverse complement.
TAAGTGGGTTAGTGCAGTGCAAGCGCCCAAGTGATGCAATAGAGGTTTTCCACGAGATGCAAGTATCTGAGGTCAAGACTGACAAGGTCATGCTATCTACTGTGCTCTCTGCTTGTGCAAGCCTGGGCGCACTAGAAATGGGAAGATGGGTTCATGAGTACATTGATCGTAAAGGCATCGAGTGGGATGTTCATATAGGCACTGGTTTGGTTGACATGTATGCTAAGTGTGGGTGCTTAGACAGGGCTTTGAGAACGTTTAATGAGATGCCGTGCAAGAACATTTTCTCATGGAATGCATTAATACGAGGATTGGCTATGCATGGGCGTGGTCGAGATGCCCTATATTATTTTGATAAGATGATCAGAATAGGTATTAATCCTAATGATGTTACCTTCATTGCAATATTGGGTGCATGCTCTCATTGTGGTTTGATAGATGAAGGTCGTTGGTTTTTTGATGCCATGACCAAAGTTTACAATCTCACACCTAGAATAGAGCACTATGGATGCATGGTTGATCTTCTATGTAGGGCTGGGCTACTGGAAGAGGCTTATGAGCTTATCAAAGGAATGCCCATGAAGGCCGATGTACTTATTTGGGGGGCAATGCTGAGTGCTTGTAAAGCTCAGAAGAATGTTGAACTCTCGGAAAAGATTTTAGGCCATCTTCTTGAGATGGAGCCGTGTGATAGTGGAGTGTATGTTCTTCTGTCGCATGTATTTGCAATGAAAGATATGTGGGGTGATGTTACGAGGGTGAGGAGATTGATGAAGGAAAAAGGGATAATGAAAGAACCGGGTTCAAGTTCAATTGAGGTAAATGGTAAACTCTATGAGTTCTTAGTTGGAGAGACATCTCATCAACATAAAGAAATTTGGATGGTGTTGTATATTCTAGCAAGACACAGTACAATATGATGGATCACAGTTCTGAGTGGGTTTACATTTATCATGATTAATTATGATCCGTTTTCTTTTGGATGGACCTAAGCTCTGAAACCTATCTTCATATATTCTCAAGAACGATGATATATTCTCCACCTCACTAACCATCTTTATGAGATCAAACACACTCGAAATCCTTAGCAACGTCCATGAGAACTTAAGGATTCTCGATGTTAGCTATCTGAATATGAGAGTTGACTCATCATGGAGAATATGTTATGCTTTCAAGTCATCAATATTTTAGAAGGCATCTTCTAAGAAACATTTGCAAGGGATTTTCAGCTCTCCCTTGTATGCTCTTGTTTTTCATCCGAAAGGTGAGCTTCTATTGGACTTCTTAAGGAATTTTTTTTGGGATTATTTTCTCAGGTCTTTACTCCTGCAGTGCCCCCAAACCCTATAGTTCGTATTCAGTTTACTTAGTTCTCAAAATGCAGAGTTGTACATTATGTTAGTAGAGCATAACTTATGGTATATTATGATTCCAATCTCTTCCTGACAACAAATGATTTCAATGTTCTGTTATAGTACCCTTTGTAGTAATGTTATTGCAGTGAAAGCCCTGGGTTTGTTGTGAAATAAGTTGTGTACAAAACTAAAACATACCTTTTACTATAATTTTTATTCAGGGTGCACTATTTGAAATTGTACAAGTTTAATGTACTTTTACTTAAAAAACTTGAATCACAGGACTGTTACGGGACTGCATTTACTTAACTGCCTAAAATTTCATGAGAAAATATACCATATATTAGGAACACTAAGCAAGAAAGAAGAGAAAGATAGAGAAAAGCGGAAAGCTTATAACGCTCTCTAAACCAAAAGAAATTGATATCCTGATTATTAGAACTTCATAAGTACATCATCAGAGCCAGCCACTTCCAGGTCGGTACCTGCCATCCATAAAAGAGAGAAAAGAAATGAGCTTCCCCAAAGGCAATCTGTAAAAAGACACATTCAACAAATTCTGAGCATAATGAAGGATGGAAGAAAATAATTTCAATTTCACTTTGTAGACATGACAGTGAAATTCAGGAAAACATATTTATGGCACTGTTTTGAAAATATTGTACTTAATGATACAGAGAAATTTTGCTTTAATCCTTACGGTTCAGGAATAGCTATAAATTTCTATAGACTTTATTCTTTTATTGCGTAATGGTCTAGAAGAGGAATTTTACCTTTTTGACTTTTATTGTGACATTTTCTGAAACAGAGATCGACTGCTTGTCTAATCATGTTTCCAGCCTTCTGATCATCGTGTCAACAATTGATTTCTTAGCACATGGACTTGTCAACTACTGATTTTTTTTCTTTCTGATATTGTTCTACGCTTGTATTTTTGATCGACTGTTTTCCTCTATTCATCTCCTCCCTCTTAGACCCTAAAGCTTGCTCATAGCAGGTAGTTAAATAGTTCTAGTTTAGCTTTTAGATAACAGTTTAATGAACTATTACTTTGCAGATAACTAGCGAATAACTTATAAATGAGTTGTACCTGAAATATGATCTTACACACCAATAAAGATGCTCCAGATGTGTTCATGAGGCATCAAACATAATTCTTCTCTTTAGATAGACTTAAAAATTAATAATTGCTCAAAGTTTTATTCTGTTTTTTTTGGCTTTCGGATCAAAGCAAGATGCTAGGAAGCAAGATATTGCGAGAAGAAATTAACAGTCACTGCTTGGGAGATAATATGGTGATAACATGAAAATATCTGTCCATGAAGAATATGCTAGCATCCTTCACTAGGCTTGTCTCTCAAAATAATTGTCTGTCTTTAAACATCATGAGCCTATACTTTATGAAAGCTAACAAGAAGATCATGCTAAAATGGGACTTGATCTTTGAATGTTGATAGCGAATGTGTTTTCGTTTAGGGTTAATTGCTGACAGACCCTTGTAGTTCTATGTTGCAGATAGAGCCCTGAGTGAAATTTTTTTCACTGTTTTACACTCAGAGAAAGAGAAATTTATTTCTAAACAAATAGACCTCTTGAATTTAAAAATCCACTCAGGGGGTCTATCTGCGCAATAGTACATGGGAATCTATCTGCCACAATAGAATTACAGGGGGTCTACCCACAAGTGGGCAATAGCAAGGGGGTCAATCCACAATTAATCCTTTTGCTTATGAATGTCTCTATAGACAAAAAGGAAATATGTTTACTATTCTTATTTGTGTCGAAACTTCTACCTTCTACCACCACAACCATTCTCTCGCTGGCAATTGAAGTACAGGGCAGCAACAGGTGGTCCCAGGTTATAAAGTGCTGCAAAGTCTCTGGTATTGAAGTTCTGTCGCCATCCTGGTGCAAAAATTGTCTGTCGAACTGTCTGCCTGAAGAGCACAAACACAAACCGGTGAATCCCAGCCGTCGGTTGTGGACTTTCATAGGAGACAATCTCATTTCCTGAAACAGAATTGTCAAACTTCAATACCAGGGTTAAAGTCTTTTGAGGACATATAACAAAAGAAAAATTTGTACTATTGCTACTTACCAAAACTTGTATTAGTTGTTTCTGGAATGTCTGTCACCAACCTAAAAAACAATTATCAAATGAAGCTTAGTTGTTGCTCATGTATGTTCCTGAAACAACATGCATTTGCTTAACGCCTATTGACATAAAGCGACTAAACAGCTTCTAATGAGTTTATCAGAAATATTTCAGATTCATAACTTCCAATAAAGTTTATTCAAATAATAAGTAGTTGAGCTAATACAGGTCTCGTTTTCTTTTATGGATTTATGTCTGTTAGAATTAATATAAAACTATAATCCTTGATCCTCACCACAACTTCGGAGTTTTTGTGTAATGGTTAGAGGAACTAAATTTAAGATGGTATCAGAGCAACCCAGGTTCAAATCCCACCGGCCACGAATTAAATACGGATTTTCTAAAAATTGACACCGCTACGTGAGTCCAGATTTCGACCTATAAAAAAGGGTGCTCGACCTGCGGTGACATGTTAGAATTAATATAAAACTATAATCCTTGATTCTCACCACAACTTCGGAGTTTTGGTGTAATGGTTAGAGGAACTAAATTTAAGAATGTCAAATATCCAAAAAGAGAAGGTGCAGGGACATCGTAAAGTAAAATATTAATTATTATTTGAAAACTGATATGATGGAGCAGAATTGGTATCATAGTAATTTTATTAAGTAAACAACATAAGTAAATTCAATTAGAATAAATTTTTGGGTGTGTAGTTAAGGAGGTCAGAAGGTATAGATAGTTATTTAGTCAAACTTTATCTACAAAATCAGTATCTGTTTCTCTTTTTTTCTGCCCTTCTCTTGTATATTCTATTCTAAGTCATGGGATCTTAAGCTCATACCATCCTGTGTACATATCCATCGAGAGGGCTTGTTTAGTTTTAGCAACAAAGTTAAAGCTCAAAGCAAATTATTCATGTTAAAAGTAAGACATTATTTTAAGTTTCCTTACTAACATTTGTTCTTATAGAGCCGTGCCCATGTGAAGGAATCTTTGTAGATTTGCTAATATACTCAAGTGGATCAGATGTGTGGAATCTCTTTGATTGTTGATGCTGGGTTGCATAAAGCTACAAACTCCTCTTGTTGCTAAATCTCTACTGTGAACTTTTCCTCTAGATAAAGTTTTCAAAGAGGTAACTTCATTTATACGTTCTTCTTATTGTTCAAATTCAATATATTCCCTTTTCAATATAACTTCATAGTCGAATATTCCTATATTGAATAATTTGTTTTGAAGATCACAAACATGCTGAAGTGGACAGTTCGTCATTCTATACATGACACATTTATGCTATTGTTTTCATGAAATTATTAATATATTACGAGATACCATGCACACAAAAAGAAAAAAGAAAAAAAGAAAAAAATGATCCCATGGTTTTTTCTAAGGCTGAACATAAGTTAATAGACAAAATCTTGAAATACTAATGTAGGTTAATTTTTCCCATCGTACGCTATGTATAGTCCTCCCTTTTATGATTATAAAATCTTAATAATAAGCTATAGATAATTCATGAATCATCACTGTGGATAACAAATAGAGTTGGGGCTTACCAGTGCAAGTGCTCTCTTTTGGTCGGGTTGCTTGGGCTAGGCGCATCAGGATCTATCATTACCTTTGAAAAAATTAAACCAGATTTCCAAGGGTTAAAAGTTGAACAGATCAACCACAAGGAAATCAAGCAAGAAGTTTATGATCTTATTCAAGTTTACTCAATGACTATCCAGCCTTAAATAAAGATGACATTATAGGTATTGATGTATCTTGACACTTTCAGACCTAAATCTCATTTTCTTTTACCAAAAATAATTTAAGATATTACCCACAAAAAATGTTTGAACATGAGATAATTATGCATCTTTTCAGTCTTTGTTTCTTGAAAAGGTTGTCAGTCCTTAAAGCATCTATGAATATGAAGAAATGCATGAAAAAGAAAATGAATATGAGAAAAGTCATTTGTTTCTGTTGTCAAAGTCTTAGCTAAGTATGAAAAAAGAAAAAGAAGATTGTATATTAGAATGCGAAGATGCGTTTTGTTTTTAAAATAAGGTTCATATTTATTAGAAATAATGAGCCAGGAGAATAGTTTGGCGAATAAGGGATGGGTAAAACTAAATTTATGGTCATGAATCATGATGACTATTTACAAGAGTGATTTGATATCCAAAGAAATCCTTAGTTCCATTTTTATACAGAAGAATTTTTATAGGACCACAGAAAATGGGTGACACATGTCTTGCTTGTTTCTTTATTCTTCCCTTTATTTTATCTGAATACTTTATTTATATGAATGCTGATTCCTCATGATCACTTTTAAAATTGAGGTCCCCAAATTTTCAAGGCTAGCCAAAACTTAAATGCTTGCATTTTTTATCCGGTTATCTAGATTCTCCACCTAATTGCCACATTCAGTACTATCCAAGGAAATATATTTTCTTGGAATGAAGTACTTTTTGGGTTCCTAATCCGGCAGAAGGAATTTATAATGGTTTGACGAACATTAGACTATGACGACAGAAGTTTGTCTTTTCTCTTTGGATGAAAGAATTTGGAAAAGAAGAGTGACATGTAGACTTTTCTAAAGTATCAAGTCAATTTATTTGATTCCTCTCCCATCACTGCCTTTTTCCTTCAGTGCAAGTCAAAATCAAAGGTAACGTCTTCGTAGTTTGATCCTCATGATTGATTCTTATCATAACAAGTCTACTCTGCCATCCTGTCTCCTGAACAAAGTTCTCTGTATGAATAAATTTGGGGTGGTTGAAGTAAAATTGTCATTTTTTGGTGGGAGAAGGTCCTACAAAATAAACTTGCAAGAACTTAGTCCACTGATAGGGAGTAATTCACTACAATCCTAACAAACATCACATCATTTCTTCCAATTCCCTAGAGGCCTTTGTGCTCAAGTACAATTACAATTCTCACCCTTCTTTCAGAAAGATATGAACAGATATATTAAATGCTACAATCAAACTATCAATGTTATTATTATTCTATATGGTAATAAGATATTACTTACGAGAGTGTAAAGCGTCCTAATATCACGCCCCGCAATTTCCACCCTCGGCTCGTTCATCACCATTGATGGTTTGAGCTCAGACCCATTAGTGACTTCCTTATTGTTGTAGATTATCCTTAATGAAGCTGACTTGCGAAATGGATCCAATACGTCACCAACAACATTACCCACAACAAGAGGATCCCTTGACATTTTTGAGTAACAATGTTAAATAGAGGATAGTAACCAGTTTCAAGTTCGAGGGAAATGAGAGACAATGAGGTGCTATATATAATAGTGGAGGTGAAGTCTTGGAGATTTGGAATCTACTTTTGGACTAGAAAGAATGTGAAGTGTGAGCATGAGAGGAAGTGTAATTGAACCTCTCCACCCTTTAGAGTCCCCACAGAGGGCAGTGGATTTCATGACACGGGGTTAGTGAATATAATCAATCTTATTATTCTCATGAAATCTTGTAGGATATGGTGGAAAACGAAAAGCCTTTTGACATGCCAATCTCTAGGATTAGCACGGGGCATACCTCTCCGTTTTTTCCGTGCTGAGAGAATCACGTAGGAGATTTTATTTGCTTAGGTGGGAGCAGGATAGCGAACAATCACTCTTTAGAACACGAACGTCCTTGACATAAATTTGGCTATGACATCAGAATGTGGTTTATCACACACTAAGTAGTAGGCTAGTAGCTAGGGGAATTAATGTGAATGTTTAACATAATCAAAGATCATATTGGAGGAAGTAGCGGTTACGTTTGTTCCTTGGAGAGTGGTAACGAAGAAAAGAACCAGAGAGTGAGCAAGTGTTGAAACTGAATTTCATGGCCATGTTTATTTTCATGGAAGATGACACCTTGATGTTTAGCTGAGACTTTTTACAAATTAATGGAACAAATGAAAATCAAGTTACACCAACCCATTATCAGTTCTACTACTCCCTAGAAGTTCCCTTTGAAACTTTGGAGAAGTACATGGAAATATGTAGGAAAATGGTGATATATCTTTGAATTCATATTGAAAGAGAAGGGTTCCAAATATATTTGGCTTACTAATTTATAAAAAACAGTACGGACCTACCATCGTATGGTAAGAATCCCATCCTTTTTCTATATATAAAAAAAGGATTAATATGCAGAAAATGGTGATGGAGGCCAAGAAGTCCCTTTGGAACTTTGGGGAAATACATGCAAGTATGTAGGAAAATTGTGCTGGAGGCTTTTGAATTTGTACTGAAAGAGAAGGGTTTCAAATATATCCGCTTGCTAACTTAGAGAAGAATTTAAATGTGTAGAAAAGGGTAATGGCAGCCAAGAAGTTCCTTCTGGTACTTTGGACAAATACATGGAAATATGTAGGAAAATGGTGATGGATGCTTTTGAGTTTATTTTGAAAGAGAAGGGCTTCAAATATATCCGGTTTACTAAAGTAAAGAACAATTAAATATGTATTAAATGGTAATGGAGGCCAAGAGGCCAAGAAGTTCCTTCTGGCACTTTTGAGAAAAATATGGAAACTACAGAGTCCAAAGATATATAGTTTACTAACTTAAAGAAGAGTTAAATACCTTGATTTCTTTGTTAAATCTAACGATCTAATGTAATGACTCTGGGCTGTTTGATTTTATTGAAGAAACAGATGGTGCTCTCACTAGTAGAAATTTGATTTTCCTAGACGGAATATTCTAGACGGAAAAATTTCCGTCTAGGATGTAATATCCTAGACGGCAATTTTCCGTCTAGAATATTCCGTCTAGGATATACTATTCTAGATGGAAATTTCCGTCTAGAATAGTATTGCAGACGGATTTATTTATTTAAATTTTTTTTTTAAATTAACTACGCATCCTAGACGGAAATTTCCGTCTAGG